>LBNU01013039.1:64774-78826 GCA_014162995.1 Artemisia annua | reverse complement strand
AAAGCACATTGATATTCGACATCATTTCATCAGAGAACAAGTGGAAAAGGGAATCGTGGAACTTTACTTTATGAGGACGGAATTTCAGCTGGCTGACATCTTCATTAAGGCACTTCCTAGAGAACGGTTTCAATTTATTCTCCCACGTCTTGGAATGAAGAGTATCACTCCTGAGTCACTCAAAAGTCTTCAGGAAGTTGATGAGGAGTAATGGATTCACTTCACATATCCTTGTACATATTCTCTTTAATCAAAAGAAAAATACAAAAATATAAAACCTACAAAAACCATAAAAATCTGAAAAATAGAAAATACCAAAAAAAATAGTTTGCTATCATATCATGCCTAAACTTTGGCTTGCTATTACTTCAGATAGCAACCCGTGCTTCTAAATGGGGAAAACACGTCCCCAAAAGGACGGTTGTTCCTCGTACCGGGTGAAGTTCACCTGGGCACGGATTACTTTATATCCGTGTTTCATCCGAAATGTTGTACGCTTCAGTGCAACATTTCTAGAAAAAGAAGAGAAGTCTTCTTTCATCCCAAAATCTCTCTCTTTATGATTCTTCAAGAGAGATTTTGTGGTTTACAAGGTGGCTATCGGACTTAAATTTTCACAAATACCTTGCCGCTCAACTTTATGACTACAAAACGTTAAATTGAAAACGGGTCATTAATTAAGGGGGAGCGTATTTGCTTAAAATTTCTGCACCTTTAAAAGCTTTGTGCACCAGCAGCAGTGAAAAAGTGTCTCAAAATCAGCAAATGTTAAAACTTTTATTACGTTTTCTCTCAATTTTCTTCTAAAAACATTTAAATCAATTGGGATCACAAAATCTCAAAAGATTTGAAATTTTATGATCGGGGGAGAGAATGTGATTTAAATATGAAATCTGATTTTAAAATGTGACGTTTTTGGACTCAAAGGTACGCTCTCCCGTATGTGCTAAAATTTTTGAAGTTTTTGAATTTTAATCAAAGCACATATTGAGGGGGAGCAAGTGAGCAAGTGACTAAGAGTCTTTCGCGTGTTTTTACAATAACAAGTAGAAACCGTGAATTGATTTTGACTCAGATCTGACTCATGAAACACAAACGTTAGAATTCGAAAGGATTTATCCAAGTAGAAAGTACCGTTTCGAGAAGCTCTTCTTAGATGTATATTTTGACGGGTCTAACTTCCTTTTTAAGGAATGTTAACAACTTCAAGTTAGTTATTAGGGCTAGTTATCACCTAAAAGCTGATAATGGATCTCTTTAACTAAGCAACGTAAACGTGTCCCTAGGGTATATGTCTATTAAGAGTGAATCAATTCAAAAGTGCAACTCACCCCGACATGTGCAAATTTCTATCTAAAACCTATGAGCACATGTTAAGGGGGAGCATTTGAAAAATGATAAAACTCTCAAAGTGTTAACAAAATGTGTTTCTTTATCATAAACACTTTGAGAGAATTTTCAATGATTTGGTTATATGGCGAATGTGGAAAAATACCAAAAGACCGACCACTTTAATTTAATGCATGGAGTTATAAGGATGGTAAGGTTAGGTATATGTTCCCATGATCCACCAGAACCGGAGGGATCTTCCCAGGGACAATCCAATAGATAGATTAGAAGTCCTTAGGAATGATTGAAAAAAGGAGAAAAGTGAGAAAGGGAAGAGTGCCGACTGAGACTGAGCTAGGACTGGAACAAACCCAACAAGGTTCTAGTAAATGAAGTCTCGGTAAGCACTGAAGGGGTTGAAGAATTAAAAAGAAATGAAATGAGAAAGGGTGAAAAGAAATAGCCCTCCAATTATTCAACCTTAGGGCAGAAACCGGGTTCAATTCATATGCTACTGATTGTTACCAAGGTAACATCGGTATTGAAGATAAAGACGTCATGGACCCAGTGACGCACTGCACTAAACCTCCCAGCCACTCAAGTTCTCTTAAAAGAGCTTGTTTCATTCTCACGGGGAACCGGTGTAAACTATCGACTAGTCTCTTAGAGCTAGTTGATATTGAAACAGGAGACCCCTCCCTAGTCTCCGAATAGGATAACCAATGTGCACTTATCGAGTCTAGAGCCAAGAGATGCATCAAAAGATCTCATAGGAACACTTGATACTTCTACACTGGTTGTTCAACATTAAGGACACCAGATGTAATATTTTGAGTCCTACGCAGATCTTAGCAATCTGCCGAGAACACTTATGAGGGAATATACATAAGTATTTCCCAGTGATTGAGTGGAAACTCCTGCCAGGGTCAACATCAAACAGCCCTGACAGCAGGTCACTTCGGTAATCTCTTGTGGGTTACGCTTAGTGTGTTCGGTGGTGTTCCAAAAGGTCTACAGTCGTGGGGTGATCTCCAGCGACTCACCTAATCGTTGGTGTACTTCGGTATGTCAGTGAAAGCCCTTTCGGGGGCATCCGATTAGGAACGGCCTTGGTAAGGATTAGAGAAAGTCTTCACACTATGCTGTTGATGATCTCGAAGTCCGAACTTGTAAGTGCTGGTATGTTTATTACTAACCAAGTTTTATGCAGCTCAACATACCAAACTTACCATTTTCACCACCATCACTCTAGTTCCACATGCTCATACCAACACCTAAAAGGAGCCGTCAGAACCGTTCAACCATGAAGATTCACTCAACTAAGATGTATGAGCATGTTGGAAAGGCGTATTCCCACCAGAGACAATGAAGTTGGCGGTTGTTGCTGATTGCAGAAAGATGCCGATTCATCACCTCATGCTCACACCTCAACATCAAATTCAAAGAAATCATGATCATGGAATGGGCCTCAACTATGCTTCCACAACTCTGATGCAGAAGATCATGATCCAGAAAAGTGTGAGCATGACAACACAAAGACAATCACAACATCACAAAGAGACACGTCCACTCAAAGATGACTTGAAGCTATTTATTTGGTTGATGAGCAAGAAGCAATGTCAAAGATCATCCTACACATCAAGCTAGTCATCTAGAGTCCGCTGCTGAAAGCACAAAGTTCCTATCAATGAAGAATCAACAACTGCGAGCTACAAAAGTATCTTCAAAGATCTCAATGCAAGAATTCAAGATTTAATTTCGGGGTGACCTCCCTTAGGGGGAGATTGTTAGGAATACGATTTTTCTTAAAGAAGATTCGGTCACCCCAAGTACGATTAAGCATTGTTTAGCTCATAGTATTTATAATAGTAATTAGTACGTAGATTAGTAATAGTTAGTATTCGTGGAGTCGGGTCGGGTCTTTACCCACTGTCAGCCCGATCCACAGCCCAGTAGTGGCAAAATACCTTGTACATATAAAAGGCCCTCTCCATCCTTGGAGAGGGTTGAACCTCTCATAATCTTATTTTCTTTTTTTTTGTTTTCTCTCTAGGTTCCATCTCTTTCTCTCTCTACTTTCTCTCTCTAGTTTTCTTCTTCTTTCTTTCACCTTTATTCGATCCATACCAAGTATACCACACGTGTTTGATGTTATGTGATATCCTACACATAGTGACCTATGCAACACCTAAAATGTATGGAATTATCCTGACTTTGTTTGATTTTGACTCCGCTATAGAATTCTAATACGAATCGAGGACAAATGGTTTCATTAATGTTTAGAAGACAATCAAAACCTATCTATTAATGCGTTCCTTGTCTTCATATGAGGTGTCGATGAATCGCCCCTCATGAATATGTCCTATCTCAAGCTTTTTGAAGATTTGGACAAACTTAGGTTCTGGGTGAGGTTATAATGGAAGTTTTCGGATGTAAAATTGGGTTAGAATGTGATCGATCTTATAAGTGTGTGGCATGATTACACCTATGAAACAAATGAGCCAAATATTAGAATTTCGATTTTAAGCAAATTACCATTGTCAACTTATGTTATGTCTGACACACCCTTTTTAACCAAAAATTAGACTCATGTTGATGCATGTTTATGAAAATGTTTTTGATTTGTATTAACAATGTATGATTAACTTTTTACGTTTCCAAGTCCAACTGTTGATGACACATTTGAATTGGGGATCATTATAGTTTTTGACAAATTTTTAAAACATACTTTTCTTAGCAATTCTTGTGTCAAGGTATGTGTTAATGGAAGTGCATTGCTTAGATTCAATGTTAATTGTAGTTTAAAAAATAAAAATCCCCAAATTTGAATTTTATGTTCTTATAAACCCTAATTTTGTAATAAGTAATAATCAGATGAAATTGACTTACAATTGATGATTAGTGTACTCGATTGGTTGATAATCTTGGATTGAAACCCTTTGGTTATTGGTTGATTGGTGTGATTAGTTATTTGGAGGTATAGGTTAGTTTTTCGTCATTGTTACTGCATAAGGTGTTTTTTGATTTGTTTTACTGAGTGCAAAGGAAAGAAAACGTGTTACCGCCTCAAAAAGCCTGAGGTCCCTTATCGATAAGGGACTGCCGTTTTGGTCAGGGACCGTCAGCAGAAGGAGTGTAAGTTTTGTCAGATTTTTTTGTTTTGGTCTTTATGAGATGTGTTTAGTTTATGAGCCTTTTAAAAACTTAACCTTTGTATTTTTAGACACGGAATAGACTCAATAAGCACGAGTAGGCTAAGGAATAGGTATTGAGTAGAATTGAGACAGAAGAAGTAGAAGAGACTCGATACGCTTGAATAAGGAGTGGAACTAGAGTCGAAACAGAAGAGAAAGAAGAGTTGTGAACGAGATGAGATTCAAATACGAGACTTGCATCGGGAAGGCTAGAAGTCAATCATGTAAATGCCAAGAAGAGTCATAGACGAGAAGTAGAGAAGAGAAGAGATGTTGAGAATGACAAAAGTGTGCATCATTCATAGTGATTGATAGACGTAAAAGTCGATGTTAATAATGGTTGTGGTAAGACCATTATTTCCAAATATTTTGCTTGAATCCAAAGAAGGATAAGCATTTAGACATATCGTCTAGTTGTTTAGAAAAACAAATATCAATTATTTGCACACATATACTATCTAGCATACAAGCATATAGCAAGCAAGCACATGATCACATAAGCATATAGCAAATAGGCATATAGCAAGCGTGATAGTCAAGGCTGTAAGAAAGCATACCTTGGCCGCTAGCGATTCCTAGTGACACATTACCGTTGGGTGTGTTGTAGGTGATGTAAGACTCAATTATTAAAATGTCTTTACATTCATGGCAAGATCATGGATGTACATTCATGTCCTCGAGTGGCATCCTTTATATATCTAAGGATACAACTAGCAAGAAAACTTGGTACCTAATTTCTCATGGGTCCTAGATGGTTAGTCTGAGACATCAATTGCATTTATATGCAAATGGTGTGGATATCGACAAAGGATAATAATATTCCTTTACATTTTATTCCTATTTACTCAGAAAATTATCACTAGTGATGGTTTTTACAATCTTCGTTAGTGATGATCATTGTTTTAACCAATGTTTTAAAATGTGCCTAAGGCGCGCCTACTCCCTAAATCCCACGAGGCTCTAGCCTTTTGGATTTTTTCAGATCGAGGCTCACGACATGCATGAATCCCGTAAAAATCTTAGCGCCTTAGGGATTTTTGCGCCTAGAAGATGTAACGGGGTTTTGGCCTTTTTTTTCTTAATAGTAAGATACATTTTAGGCTTACATGTTATATACATTGGGCCCTTTAAGTTATAAAGTATCTAATAACCATAATATTTTTGAAAATAACTAAAACACACAATCAACAAAGAAATATATGTTTTTTGTATTATAATGTCTAAGAATAGTAGCTTATTAACAGATACAAATGTTGTTTCTTTAGTGTTAAGTGTTACCAAACAACTTGTTAGGAATACGCTTTTTGTATAAGAAAGTGAACCCTAATTTTGAAATAAGTAATAATCAGATGAAATTGACTTACAATTGATGATTAGTGTACTCGATTGGTTGATAATCTTGGATTGAAACCCTTTGATTATTGGTTGATTGGTGTGATTAATTATTTGGAGGTATAGGTTAGTTTTTCGTCATTGTTACTGCATAAGGTGTGTTTTGATTTGTTTTACTGAGTGCAAAGGAAAGAAAACGTGTTACCGCCTCAAAAAGCCTGAGGTCCCTTATCGATAAGGGACTGCCGTTTTGGTCAGGGACCGTCAGCAGAAGGAGTGTAAGTTTTGTCAGATTTTTTTGTTTTGGTCTTTATGAGAAGTTTTTAGTTTATGAGCCTTTTAAAAACTTAACCTTTGTATTTTTAGACACGGAATAGACTCAATAAGCACGAGTAGGCTAAGGAATAGGTATTGAGTAGAATTGAGACAGAAGAAGTAGAAGAGACTCGATACGCTTGAATAAGGAGTGGAACTAGAGTCGAAACAGAAGAGAAAGAAGAGTTGTGAACGAGATGAGATTCAAATACAAGACTTGCATCGGGAAGGCTAGAAGTCAATCATGTAAATGCCAAGAAGAGTCATAGACGAGAAGTAGAGAAGAGAAGAGATGTTGAGAATGACAAAAGTGTGCATCATTCATAGTGATTGATAGACGTAAAAGTCGATGTTAATAATGGTTGTGGTAAGACCATTATTTCCAAATATTTTGCTTGAATCCAAAGAGGGATAAGCATTTAGACATATCGTCTAGTTGATTAGAAAAACAAATATCAATTATTTGCACACATATACTATCTAGCATACAAGCATATAGCAAGCAAGCACATGATCACATAAGCATATAGCAAATAGGCATATAGCAAGCGTGATAGTCAAGGCTGTAAGAAAGCATACCTTGGCCACTAGCGATCCCTAGTGACACATTACCGTTGGGTGTGTTGTACGTGATGTAAGACTCAATTATTAAAATGTCTTTACATTCATGGCAAGATCATGGATGTACATTCATGTCCTCGAGTGGCATCCTTTATATATCTAAGGATACAACTTGCAAGAAAACTTGGTACCCAATTTCTCATGGGTCCTAGATGGTTAGTCTGAGACATCAATTGCATTTATATGCAAATGGTGTGGATATCGACAAAGAATAATAATATTCCTTTACATTTTATTCCTATTTACTCAGAAAATTATCACTAGTGATGGTTTTTACAATCTTCGTTAGTGATGATCATTGTTTTAACCAATGTTTTAAAATGTGCCTAAGGCGCGCCTACTCCCTAAATCCCACAAGGCTCTAGCCTTTGGGATTTTTTCAGATCGAGGCTCATGACATGCATGAATCCCGTAAAAATCTTAGCGCCTTAGGGATTTTTGCACCTAGAAGATGTAACGGGGTTTTGGCCTTTTTTTCTTAATAGTAAGATACATTTTAGACTTACATGTTATATACATTGGGCCCTTTAAGTTATAAAGTATCTAATAACCATAATATTTTTGAAAATAACTAAAACACACAATCAACAAAGAAATATATGTTTTTTGTATTATAATGTCTAAGAATAGTAGCTTATTAACAGATACAAATGTTGTTTCTTTATTGTTAAGTGTTACCAAACAACTTGTTAGGAATACGCTTTTTGTATAAGAAAGATTCGGTCACCCCAGACATGATTAAGCATTGTTTTGCTCGTTATATATATATACATATATATATAAAAAATAAATAACTCACAAAAATGATTAACTAGATATGTGATTCAAATTAGTTTGATATATCATTTGAAATTAAACGATTCTAGTTTACAATGCTTTAATCATTTGGGAAAAAGTGCGGGGGCTACAGTACATACCTCTAATTCTGAATTCCGTCCCGGAATTCTTAATCTGATAGGGTGGTTGGAGTTGTTTGGGTGAAAAGGTGAGGGTATTTAGCACGAATTTGATCTTCACGCTCCCACGTATACTCTGGTCCTCTTTTAGAGTCCCAGCGAACCTTTACAATGGGGATGCGGCTCTGTTTCAATCGTTTCACGTCACGGTCCATGATCTATACATGTTCTTCTGTAAAGTTGAATTTCTCATCAAGTCATAGTTCCTTATAAGGGATAATGAGGGTTTCATCGGACAGACACTTCTTCAAATTGGACACGTGAAAAGTAGGATGCACTCTGCTGAGCTCTTCGGGTAATTCAAGCTTGTATGCCACTGGGCCCACTCTTTCTAAGATCTTGAATGGTCCAACATATCTGGGATTCAATTTCCCACGTTTCCCGAATCTAATTTTCCCTTTCCACGGGGATACCTTCAACATGACTTTATCCCCAACTTGGAACTCCATAGGCTTTCGCCTCACATCGGCATAACTCTTTTGCCGGTCACGGGCAGCTTGTAGACATTGCTTGATTTGTACAATCTTCTCGGTGGTTTCATGGATCAGTTCAGGTCCTGTGAGTTGTGCATCTCCAACTTCTGCCCAACAGACTGGTGATCGGCACTTCCGACCATAAAGGGCTTCGTATGGAGCAGCCTTGATGCTAGCTTGGTAACTGTTGTTGTAAGAAAACTCAGCCAATGGCAAATGCTTATCCCAACCCTTTCCAAAATCGATCACACATGCTCGAAGCATATCTTCTAAGGTTTGGATAGTTCTCTCACTTTGACCATCGGTTTGTGGGTGGTATGCAGTACTCATGTCTAACCGAGTACCCAAAGCTTTTTGTAATGATCGCCAAAAGTTGGAAGTGAAACGGCTGTCTCGATCTGAAATGATGGATATCGGCACTCCATGCCGTGAGACTATCTCCTTCAGATATAACCGTGCAAGGGTGTTCATATTGTCTGTTTCCTTGATTGGTAAAAAGTGTGCAGATTTAGTAAGACGATCAACAATGACCCATATGGTGTCAAATCCTCCTGATGTCTTAGGTAACTTTGTGATGAAGTCCATAGTGATTCTCTCCCATTTCCACACCGGGAGTTCGGGTTGTATCAATAAGCCTGAGGGCTTTTGGCACTCAGCCTTTACCCTTGAACATGTCAAACACTTTCCGACGTACTCAGCGATGTCGGCTTTCATGTTCGGCCACCAATAAAGTTTCTTAAGATCCTGATACATCTTATCAGAACCCGGATGTATGGAGTACTTGGATTTGTGAGACTCGTGCATGATGAGGTCACGTATTCCGCCATATAGTGGGATCCAACTCCGATCCTTGAAACATAATCTCCCGTCTGATTTCTTCGTAAAGCCATTCTCACTTTCTGGCATACCATATATCTTCTCCTTGGGACGGTTCTCTTCTTTGAGAGCTTCAGTCTGAGCCTCAAGTATCTTTGATGGAAGTGGTGAGATAATTGTCATTCCTAGAGATCTGACTCTAAGTGGTTTAATTCGTTCCTTTCGGCTCAGGGCATCTGCCACAACATTAGCCTTTCCAGGATGGTAACGGATTTCACAATCGTAGTCACTGAGCAATTCTAACCATCTGCGTTGCCTCATATTCAGTTCCTTCTGATCTAGGATGTGTTGTAGACTCTTGTGATCCGTAAATACCGTGCACTTGGTACCATACAGATAATGCCTCCACATTTTGAGTGCAAATACCACTGCACCTAACTCAAGATCATGAGTTGTATAGTTCTTCTCGTGGATTTTGAGCTGTCGGGAAGCATATGCGATAACTTTCTTCCGTTGCATTAACACGGCACCTAAACCTTGGTATGATGCGTCGCAATATACCACGAAGTCTTCACTTCCTTCGGGCAATGATAGGATTGGGGCTTCACAAAGTTTCTGTTTCAAGAGTTGAAATGACGACTCTTGTTCTTTTCCCCAGTCAAACTTCTTCTTCTTTTGTGTCAGTTCCGTCAAAGGTTTAGCAATCTTGGAAAAACCCTCGATGAATCTTCGATAGTACCCAGCAAGACCTAGAAATTGTCGTATCTCTGTAGGATTTGTAGGAGACGCCCAATTTTTAACAGCTTCTATCTTTGCAGGGTCCACATGAATACCCTTGCTGTCGATAACATGCCCAAGAAATTGTACTTTCTCTATCCAAAAGTCACACTTGGAAAATTTGGCGTACAATTGTTCTTTCTTGAGTAGTTCGAGGATATTGGTTAAGTGTTCCGCATGTTCTTCCTTGCTGCGAGAATATATGAGTATATCATCGATGAACACAATCACAAATTTGTCCAAATAAGGTTTGCACACTCGGTTCATCAGGTCCATAAATACAGCTGGCGCGTTAGTCAGACCAAACGGCATTACTTGGAATTCATAGTGACCGTACCGCGTCCTGAAAGCGGTCTTAGGAATATCTTCTTCCCTAACCCTTAGTTGATGATAACCGGATCTCAGATCAATTTTCGAGTAGACACTCGATCCTTGTAGTTGATCAAACAGGTCGTCGATTCTAGGCAATGGATATCGATTCTTCACCGTAAGCTTGTTCAGTTCGCGATAATCAATACACATCCGAAAAGATCCGTCTTTCTTCTTAACAAACAACACTGGAGCTCCCCAAGGCGAAGAACTCGGACGGATGAATCCTTTATCCGACAATTCTTGCAATTGTTCGGATAGCTCTTTCATTTCGGATGGTGCCAGCCGATATGGTGCTCGAGCCACCGGTGCTGCTCCTGGTATTAACTCAATTTGAAATTCAACTTGCCGGGTTGGTGGAAGGCCGGGTAGTTCTTCAGGAAAGACTTCAGGAAAGTCCTTTACTACCGGCACATCCTCAAGTCGCTTTTCTTCCGACTTCTTTTCTGTTACTTGCGCCAAAAAGGCGTGACAACCTCTGTCGATGTACTTGATAGTCTTGACATATGATATGATACTGAATCGAGTCTTACTTCGTTCACCACGAATGATCAGCAATCTACCTTGGAACGGAATGTGGATGAGTTTCTCGTCGCAGATGATTCTAGCACGGTTCTTGGATAGCCAATCCATACCGATGACAACATCGAAGCTACCAAGCTTAATAGGCATAAGATCTATGTCGAAAGGTTCGTCAAGTAGAAGCAAGGTGCAACCTTGGATTACGGTGTTAGTGCTTACTAGTTCCCCATTGGCTAGTTCGATTTCGTAAGTGGTGTGTAGTTTGGTCGGGTGTATATTAAGCAAGGAAGCAAAGGAAATAGATACGAAACTCCTATCGGCTCCAGAATCAAATAAAACTTTAGCAGGATAGTTGTTAAGTAGGAACGTACCCGTGACTACATCTGGGTCTTCCTGAGCATTACCCCTCTCCATCACATAAGCCCTTCCACGAGCGTTATTGTTCTGGTTGGCAGCCTGATTTGGGCAATTGTTCCTGTAGTGCCCTTTTTCTCCACACCCATGACACACCACAGTCACAGGTTGTAAGTTGGCGCCTGTGGCCTTACATTCTCGAGTCTGATGCCCGGTCTTCTGGCATTTACCGCACTTAACAAAACAGGGTCCTTTATGATGTAGCCTGCACCGGTTACACAAAGGGGCACTCCCAGCATAGCCCTTGGTTCCAGTAGGTGCAGCAGTGTAAGCCCTGGCGGTTTCTTGCCGACGGTTCTGTTGATTGTGATGGTGGTTTCGGTTTTGCTGGTAGTTTGGATTGTTGTTGCGGTTGTAGTTGTTGTTGGCATTGTTGTGAAAGTTGTTGTGATGAGAGTTGTTGTGGTTTCTGCGGTCATCAAATTTTCTTTTGTGGTCATTGTTCCCATGAGCTTGACCACGCTTGATTTCCCTTTCAAGTAACCTCTCAGCAATTTCCATAGCCTCTTCTAGTGTCAAAGGCTTGGATGCAGTGACATCTCCTTCTATGCTCCTGGGCAATCCCTCAACATACTTCTCCAGTGTTTTCTCGAGATCCGGCACTTTAGTGGGGCATAGCACAGCAAGTTCTTGGAACCTTTTATTATAAGCTTTAATGTCGACACCTTTCACTACCAAAAGGTCGAACTCATCTTCCAGCTTCCTGATTTCAGTACGAGTACAATACTTCCTCGTCATTCTTTGTTTGAGATCAGCCCAAGTGATTTGGTAAGCCTCTTCTACACCCATATTCTGAGCAGTAATGTTCCACCAGGATAAAGCATCCTCCAGTAATGTACCTGTGGCATATGAGACTTTGCAGTCATTTGGGCATCCACTCCTTGAGAACACTGTTTCAGTGCGCTCAAACCAACGAGCCAGTTCAGATGCTCCTTCAGTACCCTTAAAGTAAGCGGGTTTGCATGCCATAAAGTCCTTGTAAGTACATTTGCGAGCTCTAGATGTCTCGCCTTCTCCATTTGGTCGATTAATGCTGCTGGAACGTGCTGCTTGTTGTTCCAGTGCTGCTGCAATACCATCAGCAACCAATCTTTGAACAGCAGCTGGGGTCATGGGAGTTGCAGGGGTAGTCGTTCCTTTCTTACGAGGAGCCATCTTTCTAAAAGAACATCACAAGACACATTTGAGTTAACATGATCAACGTAGTTAAATGAAATATCGCAATTGAACTCGTAAAAATCGAGATCGTCACATAATGTTATTTAATCATACCACGAATACATCATCACAACACAACCACATTAGTCATAAAAATCATCAAGACATGTTTTGAATAGAATCATAACATACATGACATTCATAACAATCATAATATGGTAGTACATGAGCGTATCTCAACATAATGTCAAATACTAGAACAACATAGCTCAATATCCATACATCACAATCACAACCAACATAAGTTTTAATAATCTAGTACATTGTTCCAAAACAAGATGCAATATTATTAATGCCTCGCAGGGCAAGCCATGATGTCTCTGCATGTAATGGTAAGTCACAGATCTATGGGGCTCTAGGTGCATCTCCAAGCCTCCTCTCCTAATCCTGAATAGTCTGCCTCATCCTGAGCATCTCCTCGTCTCTAGACCTCTCCCTGGCCCTCATCTCCTCAAGCGACATCCTAAGAGCAATAATGGTAGTACCAGTAGATGTCGACTCCTGCGCCTTAAGCTCCAGCATCTCATTCGTCATCACCGCGATATCTCTCAGCTCCTGAACCTCGCGTCTCTGGGCATCAAGTCGACGACCATACTCAGCTATAATCTCTGTAGCCTCCTCCAACTCTGTACCTAGAGTCTGAAACACATGCTCCACTGCCTCCCTATGAATCACGAGGTTAGTCACCTCCTCCTCCATGCTCTCGATCCGCTATAATATATATATATATTATATATATTATATAGGTATATATATATAATATATATATATAATAGTTATATATAAAATGAGAGCCTGTTGACTAGTGCTTGAAAACTCTCGAGTGGATACTCGCGGCGTTGGAGTAGCAAGGAAAAAGAGCCCTTGTAAGCCGAACCACGATTAAACAATTGTGATTGTGGTTTGATGCGTTTCTTTCTTATCTCTTGCATATTACCTATTGTTAATTGTTTAATCGTGATTACACATAAAGTTTTAAGATAAACACGTTAAAAAGCTGGTAAACTATGCAACCCCCCTTTCAGTTTTCCACAATTGGCATCAAGAGCTACGTTACTCAAGATCTTTAAAAATTAATATCGATTATTTTAAAAACTTGTCGATCCATGGAATTTTGAAATCTCAAGTAAGGGCAATCTACACAAAGACTACCAGCTATTTGTAAAGAGAGTAATTTTCTTGAATGGGCAAATCAATTTTGAATAAACTATTGTGAGATCAATAGATCAACGATCTTTGGCCATGTTATTTCCATTTGTGATTTTAAAACCAAACAAAAACGAGTTTTATGAAATCAAGTGAGTATCTCAAAATGAATCAAAAACACTAAATAGCTTAAAATACTATCTATAAAGCTTGCCAAGGATTTGAATATGAAAAAGTATGACTTTATGTCACACGGCATAATGATTTTGGAAAAATTGTTAAATGTTCATCAAGAAATATTTTCAATCAAAGTAATCAAATTTGATTTACATACGATATTACGTAGTTTAGAAAAACTAATTAATAATAGACCACTTAATTGAGCAAATACAAGTTTACTACGAGATTAATATTTATAGAATGAAGGTATACCGGTGATGAATGAAAACATGTGTCAAGCTCGAAGAGATCACGTCTACGATATACATGGAGCAACACGATGATAGAAATTGAAAAATTTAACCATCACCATTATTCGGTATGTGACTATCAATTAGATGAAAACCACAA
>LBNU01013039.1:44594-62365 GCA_014162995.1 Artemisia annua | reverse complement strand
TATATATATACATATATATATAAAATAAATAACTCGCAAAAATGATTAACTAGATATGTGACTCAAATTAGTTTGATATATCATTTGAAATTAAACGATTCTAGTTTACAATGCTTTAATCATTTGGGAAAAATTGCGGGGGCTACAGCCACACTCAAGAATTTCACTATCACTTTTAGCTAAACTTTGCATATAAACTCTCATTTATCTCATCTAACTCAGTAGCAACTCACTTGTGTGATTCTCTTATGTAGAAAGGAAGTTCACAAGTTCATCCGAGAAGTTACAAGTTTCAACTCAACGTTGCAAGACTTGTTAGCTTTTCATTGTGTAAACTCTTGTAGTTTATACTTCTTTTGTATCTTGTTAAGAAGTGATTGGTTAGTATTTTAGTCTTCAAAATACATTAAGTGATAGGAGTGGTTGTACCTTTGTAAAAGAACTCGACATCTAGCTTAGTGTCGGAAATAATGGATAGACGACGTTAGGGTGGTTCTACCTTGAACTAGGACCCGGTATTTAGCTTTGTACCGGATAAAGTGTAAGCAAAGATTGTAAGGGTTTCTCCACCGGTGAAAGGAGCCTGTTGACTAGTGCTTGAAACTCTCGAGTTGGATACTCGCGGCGTGGAGTAGGGCAAGGAAAAAGAGTCCTTGTAGCCGAACCACGATAAACAATCGTGTTGTGGTTTGATCGTTTCTTTCTTTATTCTTGCATATTACTTATTGTTAATTAGTTATAATCGTTGATTACACATAAAGTTTTAAAAGATAAACACGTTAAAAAGCGGTAAACTATGCAACCCCCCTTCTAGTTTTCCACAATTGGCATCAAGAGCTACGTTACTCAAGATCTTTAAAATATATTGTATTTTAAAAACTTGGATCGATCCATGGATTTTGAAAATCTCAAAGAAGGGCAATCTACACAAAGACTACCGCTATTTGTAAAAGAGAATTTTCTTGAATGGGCAAATCAATTTGAAAACTATGTGAGATCAATAGATCAAGATCTTTGGCATGTTATTTCCATTGGTGATTTTAAACCAACAAAAACGAGTTTTGAAAATCAAGATGAGTATCTCAAAATGAACAAAAACACTAAAGCTAAAATACTTATCTATAAAGCTTTGCCAAGGATTGAATATGAAAAAGTATATTTTTGTCACACGGCTAATGATATTTGGAAAAGTTTGTTAAAATTTCATCAAGAAATATGTCAATTCAAAGATAATCAATTTGATCTTACATACGAATTAGTAGTCTTAGAAAAACTAATAAATAGACACTTAATTGAAGCAAATACAAGTACTACGAGTTTAAGTATTTTGAATGAAGGTACCAGTGATGAAGAAAACATGTGTCAAGCTCGAAGAGATCACGTCTACGAATCATGGAGCAACACGGATGATAATGATTACAACCATTCGGTATGTGACTATCAATTAGATGAAACCACAAGTGAGGTACAAATTGAAACCGATCACTTTTGCTTTGACACATTTATCTTGGAATTTTCTAAACTAGAAAATGAGTCTAAACACTTGTGTAACATGGACCTCAAAACTCTCTTTTAAAACTTCAAAATCTGTTGAGAACAATTTTGAAAAGGAAATAATGTTAGAAGATAAAATGTCTAGATTTGAAAGCAATGTTGAAATTAATCTAGAATGCAAAATATGTCAAGACTACAAACTTGACATTAAAAGACAAAATGAAAAAGGAAAGATGTTAGCTAAATTTGAAGAAAGCTCAAAATCTCTTGAAAGCTTATTGAAAAGTCAAAAGTCATTTAGAGACAAAACCAGGTTAGGATTTAACTCAAGTGTACCATCAATAAGTAAAACAAAGCAAATAAAGTTTGTGAAGCCTAGGAGAGAAATTTAGAAGTAACTCTATCTCAAATAGAAGCTTATGATAAAAGGACAAAGATTGTCATTGCTCTATGCTTATGAATATGTTTGTCTAACCATCTTAGATTTATAAGAATTGAGTGTTCAAATCTTTCTTGCAAGTTGGGATAATCCTCACTAAGAATATCTTTCTTAGTAGCATCTCTATGAAGCTCAAAAGGTACGTTTTCTTTTAACTTACCGAACATTGCTTCATGCGTTTAGCTTAGGTCTTATCTTTTGTAGTACTAGTCGTCCTAGCTTTAAGATGTTTACCTTGCTAGTTGGTAATAATAGGTAGTGGATCCTCTGTGGTCAACAGATTTTCACATAACAACGTATGGGAGACATAAGGTGATTCAGTTCTCTAAACCCTTGGGCATGAGCACTTGAAACATTTTAGTGAGTTTCACTAAATACGTGTCTACAAGTGAGGCAACTAAGAATCCCCTAAGTGATAAGATGTCCAACACTTTTGTGATGCTTGCAAATTAAATAAACAAAATACTCCACAAAAGTTTGTGAGAAAATGTCGTTTAACACAACAACTTGAGTTTTCAATCATGTCTTAACTCGAACACTCTTTAATAAAACTTCATGAGAAACATACAAAAGGTAATAGAGTGCATTAGAACACTTTAATATGTTTAGGAGAAAATACTGTATACTAAACACCAAGGTTTTGCACATAAAAATTCAACCCAAAGTCTTATGAAGATGTACCTCGTGGATGTTCACATAATAACAAAGGTTATATTGATTTAAACGAAGAAACCTAAAGAATCGAAAAATCGTTAAACTTTAACATTCAACAAATGTGTTGGAATTTTATACTCATGTCATACATATATAAATAAAAGCATCAAGTAAGCATAGCGGAAGCAATTAGGATCATATAATGCATAATTAATTAACCAAACATTAAAAGTAAACGTACCTTTTGATTCTAGCCCGAACAAGAATCAATTAGAGCAAATCTTCAATTCAAGAACCCTAATTAGGGTTTATGTGGATTATAAGAATTCCCCTTACCTTTTTGTAATTCAATCCAAGAATCAAACAATAGTGTGTTTGATTCACGTTCTTGTACACACGCACTACTTCAAGTAAAAGTTTATGCAAGTAAATAAAATACAAACACAAAAATAGAATCCCTAGGGTTAGGGATAAGTTTGATCGATTTTTAGAGAGAAAGAAGGAGAGAAAACACCAAGTTAATGTGTACAAGAGATGAGAAAATAATTAACCTTGGGTTTGTATACATAGTGTGAGATAACTTGGAGTCCAAGGCACAAAGGAGGTGCCCCCTTGTGTTGGCCGATCGGTTGAGGATCCCTAAAGGGATTCCGGAACCTTCTAGTCCTTCCAATTATTCACACAATATACTTTCCTTATTTTCGTCTAACGGTCGTTAGTCAATTCCGTTAAATACTAACGCTCGTTACTCGTATTGTGTTTATTAATAATTATACATAACATTTATAAATAATTATTCATTTACTCTTCATACGTAAAGTGTGCAATCCCGTGATCTCGAATTCGATCCTAACACACATCTATTATTTTATCGTCTATAAAACTAATAGCTCCCACTTAGACATATCATAATAGATGTGATCACATTCGGTTAGCGTCTTACAACACGCCGATGTCTCTTAGTACGAATCGAGTAAGGTTTCTGGAAAACCTTTTAATGATTTCTCATTATTATCATCTTTTTGTTTCTAATACCACATTAATAAGGATACGGATCAAAGTCATTCCTTAATTAACAATTCTGTTTCGCGTTGTATGTGATTGACAAGATTACCAAATTGTCTGAACATATTCAGGGAAGATCTTGGGCGTGGCCACGCAGACATCTTGACAACCCTACGAGGGGCCCAGCAGTATTAAACTCCAAAAATTAATTTGAAGGAACAAATTCTGTATTGACTACAAGCAAAACCCACAAACTTTGTAACACTTTCGAAAACAGCCCTTATAACTACCAGTTACGTATAGCGTTAGGTTGCTTCACAAAAATGCACTACATTCATGACAGTTATCTTGTATCTCAAGTCTGAGGACAACTTCTTAGGATTTACTTAATGACAGGATCCATAAAGTAACATCATGTAGTTGGGATAAGTCCTATATTCGGTATCATTGAATATCATCTGAAATGGCATGACTACGCATCAATATACTATAAGTATATTATACCAAACTTCAGATTTGTCTTAATTTAATAATATTCCCATATTATTAACCAACAATGGACAATTTAGAATAACATGTATTCATGGATTAAACATGCAAAAACAGGACAAACAATAATTAACAATGACAATAAACATAACAAAATATTTTATTTCATTAAAACAATAATTGTTTACAATATCCTTTATCCAAATACTAATCACAGTTATGCATGAAAATACTAGCTAATTTAAGTCCAATGCCATTGGATAGTTCAGTAAGCTTTTCTTTAGCTAAAGCCTTAGTGAATGGATCAGCTAAGTTGTCATCCGTGTGAACTTTCAGTAGATTTATTTCACCATTAAGAACTTGTTCTCGAACATAATGATACTTCCGTAGAAAATGTCTGGTGCCCCGCATTACTCCAGGTTCATGGGCAAATATGATTGCAGCAGAATTGTCACAATACATATTAATAGGCAATTCAATTGAAGGCATAACACCAAGCCCTGAAATGAATTTCCTAATCCAAACAGCCTCCATAGCAGCTTCTGAAGCAGCAATGTATTCGGCTTCTGTCGCAGACATCGCAATTGTACTCTGCTTCTTGCTCCTCCAGTCTACTGCTCCTCCATTGATAACAAAGACATAACCCGTCTGAGACTTCGCATCATCTTTGTCACATTGCCAGGAAGCATCTACAAAACTTGTAACATCAAGTTCTGTATCTGGATTTCCACCATATACCAAAAACATATATTTTGTACTTCGTAAATACTTAAGAATATGTTTAACAGCAATCTAATGTTTTTCACCTGGATTCTGTTGAAATTGACTGGTAATATTTTGAGCATACGCCACATCTGGCCTTGTACATTTCGCAACATACATAAGAGATCCTACTGCCGAAGCATAAGGAACTTTACTCATGCGCGCCACCTTAGCAGGTGTTGATGCACAAAACTCATTGCATAAGCCATGTTTTACTTCCATTGGCAAATATCCTTTCTTGGAATTTTGCATATTGAATCTCTTCAATATTTTGTCAATGTAAGCACTTTGACTTAATCCAATTAACCGCTTAGATCTATCTCTGTAGATCTTGATTCCCCGAATGTATGCAGCTTCTCCTAAATCTTTCGTAGAAAAACACTTTCCAAGATATGCCTTAACCTTTTGCAAACTTGGAATGTCTTTTCCCATGATCAATATGTCATCAACATATAAAATTAGGAAAATTACATTATCACTCCCACTAGCTTTATGATATACACATGGCTCATCGAGATTCTGAGTAAATCCAAACTTTTTAATCTCAGCATCAAATCTCTTGTTCCATTGTCGTGATGCTTACTTTAATCCATAAATGGATCTTTAAAGTTTGCATACAGGATTTGGAAAATCTGGATTCTCAAACCCTTCTGGTTGTGCCATATAGATGTCTTCATCTAGACGACCATTTAAGAAAGCGGTTTTTACATCCATTTGCCAAATCTCATAATCATAGTACGCTGCTATAGCTATGAGAATCCTAATAGCTCTTATGTCTGCTACAGGAGAGAATGTCTCCTCGTAGTCAATGCCAAAAGTTTGGGTAAAACCTTTAGCCACAAGTCGAGCCTTATAGGTGTGTACATTACCATCCATGTCAGTTTTCTTCTTGTAAAGCCACTTGCTCCCAACTACCTTGGCATTGGGAGGAAGATCCACTTCAACCCAGACTTCATTATCTTTCATGGATTGCATTTCCCTATCCATAGCAACATTCCATTTATCCTTTTCAGGACTATTAATGGCTGCTCTATAACTAGTAGGTTCACTAAGATCCTCTAGTATAGTTTCCTCACATTCTACGTTAAGACATAGACGGTCAGGAGCTCATACAGTTCTAGAAGACTTACGAATGGGAAGTGCTTCAACTTCAGGTGGAGGACCCAGACTAACAGGTTCCACAGGAAGTACGCTAGTGTTTTTTGAAGGTAATGCATTATCTAGATCATCTTCCAGATCATAGATTCTCCCACTGAATTCTTGAGATATGAGATCCTTTTCAAGAAAGTCTCCATACCTTGCAACAAATACTTTGTTTTCAGTTGGGTAGTAAAAGTAGTAACCCATCGTTTCCTTTGGGTATCTTACAAAAATGCACTTTACAGATCTTTGATGGAGTTTATCTGCTGAGTCACGTTTAACATACGCCTCGCAACCCCAGACCTTTAAATAAGACAAGTTCGGAGCTTTTCCAGTCCATACTTCATATGGTGTCTTATCAACCTTCTTTGTTGGAACCATATTTAGAATGCGAACCGTAGATTCTAAAGCATAATCCCAAAAGGACAAGTTAAGAGTAGTAAGATTAAACATTGATCGCACCATATCTAATAATGTAAGATTCCTTCTCTCAGATACACCATTTTGTTGTGGAGTATATGGAGATGTGAGATTCTGGACAATTCCATTATCAACTAAGAAATCTTTAAACTCTTGACTTAGGTATTCACCGCCTCGATCAGAACGAAGAGCTTTAATCTTCTTTCCTAATTGCAATTCTACTTCTGCTTTGAAAACTTTAAATGTTTCAAACACCTCATGTTTATGTTTAAGTAAATAAACATAACCATAACGGCTGAAATCATCTGTAAAAGTTAAGAAGTAGACAGCACCTCTCTTTGACACATGTCTAAGTGGTCCACACACATCAGTATGTATTAAACCAAGTAGATCAGAAGCCCTTTCATATTGCTATGAAAAGGTTTCTTCGTCATCTTCCCAGATATACAAGACTCACACTTATCATATGATTCATCATTGATATTTTTCAAAAGCCCATCACCTTTGCAGCTTTTGCATGCGAGTATTGCCTATATGAGCAAGTCTACAGTGCCAAAGGTAAGACGAATTCAAGTCATACTTCATTCTCTTACTTATGCTATACACTGAATTATTATTGTTGGAAACATTATCATTCATATCAATTTCAAACACACCATTCACAGCAACAACATTAAAATAAAATACACCATTTAAAGAAACAGAAATTTTATTGCCATCAATAGTATGAGTAAAACCAAGATCCAACAAACATGAAAAGGAAACAACACCTCTAACAATAGAAGGTGTATAATGACAATTTTTTAAAATCAGTACTAAACCAGAAGGTAAAACTAAATTAAACACTCCTATGGCTTCAACAACTGTTTGTGCTCCATTGCCCACTTGCAGAAATTGCTCTCCATAAGATAGTCTCCTTTCCTCTCTAAATCCCTGTAGTGTATTACAAATGTTAATACCACATCCAGTATCATATACCCAAGAATTTATTTTATGAGATAAAGTAAATAATTCAATAACAAATAAGTTACCTGAAGTGCTGGCGCCCACGTGCCCAACCTTCTTGATCCTATTTGCTCGCATTTCATCGAGATAAAGAGGGCAGTTCCTCTTCCAGTGACCCACTACATTGCAGTAGTGACACCCTTGATTCTTCTTTGGATTATCCTTCTTGACAGGAGGAGGGTTAGAGTTTTTCTTAGGTTGAGGAGGAGGTTGATAAGCCATAATCTGTTTACCCTTATCAGCCTTTCCCTTTCCCTTACCCTTCTTCTTGTTCACATTTGGCTTGTTAATTCTACCCCTTGAATAGCAAGTACCTGGGGTGTAGGAGCCTTTGGTGGTAAACCTTTCTCATAATCAATGAGCAGTGCGTGTAATTCACTCACTATCTTCCCCACGCAATGCATATTGAAATGCCTAACAAAACCATTAAAATCCTTGTTAAGGGATCTATTGATTAGATTAACATTCATATCATTGTCATAGGGTTTACCGAGTGCTTGTAATCGATCCATGTAACTTTCATTTTCAATACATGAGCACTCACAGGTTCACCATCAGCCTGTTTACAACCGTGTAGAGATTCCATCAAATCGTAAAGTTCTACACTTGCTGGTTTCTCATACAGTTTTATAAGCTCGTTTATCATGTTCGTAGGAAAGAAATCTTCAAACTGCCTTTGTAGAGCAGGTGTCATCCCTCCCAACATTAAACAGGCCTCATCAATATGCGTCTTATAAGCTTCTTTCCAAGTAGCTCTAGCTGCAGGAGTTGCATCTGTGCCAGTTGGTTCAACAGGACAAGGCGTTTTCAGAATCTCAAGTTGATCAGTCACTCGCAAGACAATCCTGAGTGAACGATACCATTCATTGAAATTATCTGTGCCAGTCAATTTTTCTCATTCAAAGTGAGTTTTGTACGCAGAACTCAAAGTAGTGTTATTAGTTTGAGCCATTTCTACAGATAAGAAAATTCAAATCATTAGTATTTTTGATAATACAATTTTTCAAGAAAATAAAATACCCAAGGAAATAAAATCCATAGAATTTTCTTGAAAACTAGGATCCACATAAACATAGATTCATCACATCAGTTGATCTGCTAGTAATGAACGTATAGAATGTAGTAACTTGTCGTACAATAATTGGCATAACATTTTTCCAATTCCTAGATTTTATGGGATTATATTCACAAAACTTTTGTAATATAAGCATGTTTCGTCCCCATCTGAATGCCTTGAGTCCAAGCTCTCACTTTCTACTCAATTTAAGTCGTCTAATTAAAAAAAAAATAAATAAAAAAAAAAATAAAAAAAAACTGCAAACTTCCATAATTCCATTACATTCAGTTGATCTGCTAGTAATGAAATTACAAAGTTCACCTCTCCATTGAGATCTAGCCAAGTTCCCACATGACGTAAATCACAACTTCAAATGTTCTTTAATTAGATGGCATTCGACTTAATTTTAAGGGTAGTAATTTTGACGTGTGATCAAAATAATGTATGAAGAAGCATGCATATAACTTCATAACATTGGTTTTTACAAAAGATTTTTATTACCAATTCACTAAGATCAAATTAACAAAGTTTTGATTGAGGTATTGGGTTCACCAATTAAAGAATTACTAACCATTATTGTCCACCAATGTTTTAAAAAGCGCGCCTAGGGCGCGCCTACTCCCTAAATCCCACGAGGCTCCAGCCTTTGGGATTTTTTCAGATCGAGGCTCACGACATGCATGAATCCCGTCAAAATCGTAGCGCCTCAGGGATTTTTGCGCTTTTGCGCCTTGGGGATTTTTGCGCCTAGAAGATGTAACGGGGTTTTGGCATTTTTTTTCTTAATAGTAAGATACATTTTGGGCTTACTTGTTATATACATAGGGCCCTTTAAGTTATAAAGTATATAATAACCCTAATATTTTAGAAAATAACTAAAACACACAATCAACAAAGACATATATATTTTTTGTAATCTAATGTCTAAGAATAGTAGCTTATTAACAGACACAATTGTTGTTTCTTTAGTGTTAAGTGTTGCCAAACAACTATAGATTTTTTGTTGTTGATAGTTGATAGAGATACATGGTAATTTGTTAATTTTTATAAGTCATAAACTCATATATTGTAATGTATATTCAGGGATTTAGGGTAGTTCATAGATTCTGATATGTTGCTTGCTTGATATTTTGGGTTTAAATGCAAGCTTTGTTAGATGTAATAACTATCAAGTGGCATTATGCACTGAATATTGACATTTTTGTGTAATTTATGTTGTATAAGTTGTCACATATGTTATAAAAAAACCTAAATGTATAATGCGTCTCATATTTATGAATCCCGCGCCTTGGTTTGCGCCTCGACTCGAAGCTCTTTGACCCCCTTTGCGCCTTAGTGCGCCTTGAGCCTTTCAGAACATTGTCGTCCACTATACCGTACTTTTGCATAAGCCCTAAAGCTTAGTGTTTCGGGTAATCATAGTGGAATTGTAGTCAATTCACCCTTAAGATAATATTGTACGTAAAATAGTGATATAGGTAAGTCTAATTGACGCACAGGCAAGCGTAGAGACAGAATGGTGTCTCTCTAAGGTCACAATTTAATGCGAAACCAAACTTATACCCACTTTATAGTTTGTCAACTTCGCTCCGCCTTTCACACACTATTGTACAAAAACATCAATCAACCAAACCTTGTAAATTTGACTCTTATAACCAAAACAAATTTCGCCATTTATTTAGTCAATATTATTTTTATACAAAAATTACCCTTTTTTTTGTTTATAAACATGTCTAACACAATTAAACAAAAAACAAGTAATTTAAACAAAAATAAACAACTAAATAAAACATATATATCATAACCATTAAATATATATAAAAACATGTAGCCACATGCAAACTTAATTCGATAATCCTATTAAAAATCAATTATAGGTTTTAATTAACACATAATTGATTCCTTAATATTGAAGTCTTCCCCAATTCGACATCTATCAATTAATTTACATGTAAAATCTTAACAATTAAAAAATATATCATTGAATCCATGCTAAACATGCATGTTTTTATGGATTCCACATAACAATTATTGCAAATAGTCACAAGAACGTTTACTTAAACACATAAACATGTTTCTTAGGGTTTCTAATCAAATTAAAGATCAAAAACCAAAAACCCTAAAATTTTTTAAAAAAATTCGATTCATAAAAAAATTAGGGTTTTGATTTTTACAAACCCTAAATCTAAAAACATGCATAAAACCAAACAATATTCGTTTTTTATGTGTTTTGGTAATTAATTACACATTATAACGGCTCATGATGCCACTCTTGGAATTTTATACTCATGTCATACATATATAAATAAAAGCATCAAGTAAGCATAGCGGAAGCAATTAGGATCATATAATGCATAATTAATTAACCAAACATTAAAAGTAAACGTACCTTTTGATTCTAGCCCGAACAAGAATCAATTAGAGCAAATCTTCAATTCAAGAACCCTAATTAGGGTTTATGTGGATTATAAGAATTACCCCTTACCTTTTTGTAATTCAATCCAAGAATCAAACAATAGTATGTTTGATTCACGTTCTTGTACACACGTACTACTTCAAGTAAAAGTTT
Source organism: Artemisia annua (assembly GCA_014162995.1). Classification (NCBI taxonomy): domain Eukaryota; kingdom Viridiplantae; phylum Streptophyta; class Magnoliopsida; order Asterales; family Asteraceae; genus Artemisia; species Artemisia annua. Next base: position 51,331 of record LBNU01013039.1, on the reverse strand, counting down.
ATGCAAGTAAATAAAACACAAACACAAAAATAGAATCCCTAGGGTTAGGGATAAGTTTGATCGATTTTTAGAGAGAAAGAAGGAGAGAAAACACCAAGTTAATGTGTACAAGAGATGAGAAAACAATTAACCTTGGGTTTGTATATATAGTGTGAGATAACTTGGAGTCCAAGGCACAAAGGAGGTGCCCCCCTTGTGTTGGCCGATCGGTTGGGGATCCCTAAAGGGATTCCGGAACCTTCTAGTCCTTCCAATTATTCACACAATATATTTTCCTTATTTTCGTCTAACGGTCGTTAGTCAATTCCGTTAAATACTAACGGTTGTTACTCGTATTGTGTTTATTAATAATTATACATAACATTTATAAATAATTATTCATTTACTCTTCGTACATAAAGTGTGCAATCCCGTGATCTCGAGTTCGATCCTAACACACATCTATTATTTTATCGTCTATAAAACTAACAAAATGACCATCTTCTTTTAAGACATCACCTTTGGTAGATGATGACTTAGTGAAAAGTCAAATAATGGTAGGATAAGAAAGCTTAGCAAATGACAAGGCAGATGAACTATTAAATAGAGAATTTTTCAATGATAAAGAATCTAAAGTCATTCATTAGATAGTGTCATTAGAAATGTTAATAAAAGAACAGTAAGAACAAAAGCTGAAATTGGAATTAACGTATTTTGTCTTGTGTCAATCATTGAATTGTTAATGCCATAAAATATGTATCTTGGGTATAAATAAACAAATCTGATGAAAATAAGTTTTGGACCTTAGCGTCTCAATCAAAGAGTAAAATCATAATTGGATCTTACAAAATAAATAAAGATGTTGGAGAGTGAATAAACAAAGCCAAGATAAAAGTACAAGGTTATAATTTATGAAAGACTTTTTGGTAATCTTAAGCAAATTCTAAAAAGCAAGGAATAATCACTTTGAGACATTCCTAGATTCCTCACAAGTACACAATGAATTAAGTGTCCTATGACTCACTAAGAATGAGATAAGTGAATCCATAGATAATACTAAATATAGAGAAATGATTGGAAGTTTATTTGCTCTCTCTATTAGTAAACCCGACATTATGATTAGTATTTATCTGTGCGCTCATCTTTTGAAAAGATCCTAAATTAACCCTTTCTGGAGCGAGTGTTTAGATACATCAATAGGTACTACACACTTAGGATTATGGTATCCCATAGGAACGGGAAGAGAAACCATAGTGTATGCCAACTCTGATCATGCTGGTAACTAAGTTAATAGAAAAAGTACAAGTGGTACTTGCACTTTGTTGAACACTTTCTCTCCTCATGAATCTCTGCAAAACATATGACTCGTGCTACCTCAACAACTAAATCCAAATGAGTATCAGGCGGAAAAGCATGTCAACAAGTTCCCAAGGATCAAGAAGGCTCCTGTCAACCACGTAACTTCACTTGACGTCATATTCGTCATTTAAACAACAAAGGAAGCATTAACCTTAGTAATAATCCAGTCCAATATGCTCATACTGAACATGTTGAAATCCATCATCATCGTCGTCGTAAATATATTCATTAAGGGACATCTCAATCGAGAAAGTTTCATACAAAAACCACATTGTCGACATCCTCACAAAACCTCTTAAATGAGAACCATTTATCCTTCTTAGACTTGGCTTAGGACTTTTGGAACCTATGTTATAGTTTCTAACGTTAGAATAAAATCACAAAAATAAAAACAAATCAAAACATTTTTTCTTCTCTGCTGATGTGGCGGAACCAATCGATAATAAGGGCGGAACCCTCTTTTTGGTTCCGCCGGGTCCGCCAACTCTGCAGATCATTTTATTCCTAGTTTAAACCAAACACTCCCTAACCCACAACTATAACTCATTCACAGTCACTATTCACGACCAAGACATCACCACACACGAAAATTAGGTCTCTCCTTCAATCATCCTTCGTTCCAGTCAAGATTGTAAGTATTATTAACATAATTGCATTTCCGATCTAAGTATAACATTTTCATTTACACACAATATCTAAAATCTTAGGGTTTATGCAATTATTTATGAAAACTTGAAAAACCTTGGTTAGAAACTAAACTAATCATGTTTTCCCTTAGGTATGTTTTGCATCCTTTTAAACAACATCATAATTAGCCAAACATCCCATGTAAAACTTTTTGGAAAATCACTTCCACAATTTAGGACATAACACTTCATCACATTGTTAAAACAAATGAAAAACATTATGAAAACATCATTTGCACAAAATCTCTTGAATGCTAAAGAGAGTGCATAACCAGTATGCATTTTTGGGTACATTCAATTGAAGCTACATTGAATGAGGAGCGTTTGGGTTATCGTGTGTTTTAGAACAAAATGTGCATTATAAAATGTTTTGAGCATCAAAATGAGTCAAGATAACCATACCTCCACATTGCTTGCATAAAGGCACACACTAGAACATTTACATTATAAAAGTCATTGACCTTAACTAAAATGTAAAATTTTGTGCTTTTTAGGAATCAACATGCCTCCCGCAACATTCTCCGATCACAAAGGCACCATCAAGTATCTACCCAAACACCATATGACCAAAGGTCTTACTCCACACCGAGTCAACGTCTTTAAGGGCTTAGAGAAACGTTATGTTCATGAGGGGAGAACCATCGATCCATCCTTCCTAGAAGGAACCTCCATTCGTCAAGACTTAGCAACCATCAACTTTGATTGTCTTCTAGATATTGATGAGCCAATTTGTCCTAGGTTCATTCTAGAATTCTATGCTACCATAGACCTCTCGAGTGATGAATATGGTCATATATCCGTGGTCTTTTCCATCAATCAACACGAAACTATCTTACCTCTAGAAGAATTTGCTAAAATCCTTGGTATTCCAAACAATGGCACTTGTCTTTACACGGACAAATGGCCACTCTCTACTCTAGACACCATTGAACGAAATCCTTCTTATGCCTCTCTTCTTGTAACTAAGGAAGTGCTTCGTGACCCTCTCTTCTTAAGAACTTCCAACACTAGGAAAAATCATTCGGGAAGTGAACTCAACAAAGACCCGTTTGGAATGGAACTAAATGAATTTAAACCTCAATTTAAGAAGTGGGAAGAGGTTCTTAGGGCTAATGTCATAAGTTCCATAGGAAATAGAGATCATGTGAACACTTGTATTAGTTACATGCTCTATAGTATCTCCACTAGACAACCTTTCAATTTGGCTTATTACATGGCTAGAAGAATGGCCGATATACCTCTAAATGGAAAAACCGCTCTCCCTTATGGGATGCTTCTCACTCGTCTCTTTAGAGCCATCTCACCAATTCCACCAAATGACAAGGGTATCCGTCTTGATTACTCCCTCATTCCTCACACCTTTGTCCCTCTTAGCGGTAAGAGAGTCTTTAAGACTCAAGGGAAATGTCTTCGTTCTCCTTCACCTTCGTCCTCATCCTCATCAATGAGCGAAGATGATGGTCTTCCTAATTCTAAGCTAGCCCCTCTCGATTACCTTCAAGAACTTCCCGCCATTAAAAATGAGTCCGAAGAATTTAAACAAACGAAAGGAATGTGGAAGTGCCTTGGAAGGTATATTGGANCCTTTGTCCCTCTTAGCGGTAAGAGAGTCTTTAAGACTCAAGGGAAATGTCTTCGTTCTCCTTCACCTTCGTCCTCATCCTCATCAATGAGCGAAGATGATGGTCTTCCTAATTCTAAGCTAGCCCCTCTCGATTACCTTCAAGAACTTCCCGCCATTAAAAATGAGTCCGAAGAATTTAAACAAACGAAAGGAATGTGGAAGTGCCTTGGAAGGTATATTGGAAAGATGAAGAAGAAGTTGGATCGCTTGTGAGATGTGTGTTTAAGGAGCGTTTGGCATAACTAAGTCTTAGAACTTTGTAGTCGTTAAACTATGTGTGTTACGGTGTTTTATGGTCATATGTACTTCTAGAATCTTTTATTATCTTTGGACAATGTATTGGTTTAACTATTTATGCAGGATGACGACATTTGAGATGTTGTCAAATTTTCAAGTTTATGAAAATTTCACTAAGTATAGTGAAATTCGCTAGCCCCCGGTCAAAGTCTATCGGTAAGAGTGTTTCTATATTCATTTTTTGCATTTCCTAATCAGATATAAATTAAATTTTATGTTTTAAGCGTTTTCGAAAAATTTGGAAATCGTCTCGACCCCCGTATACATGTTCTGTTTACTTTTTTGGCCTGGCGGAACCAAATATAGGGTTCCACCAGTGCATTTTCTGGGTAAACCCAGTTTTGGCCCAACAGATCAGACGGAACCCAAAAGAGGGTCCGCCCGTGTATGCGTTTGATTCCGCCAGTCACCTGCAGAAATTTTTTTATTTTTCTTAAATTTATACTTTCTTTAACGCCAAATCATTTTCATTAGTAAGAAACATCTTCCCCAACTTACAATTAACATATTAGGATCATTCTTGATCACTAGAACAATTAGGAAGCCTCTTCCCGCCAAAATTCAAATTTAAACAATTTCAACCCAAAGAACCTTTCTTCATAAAGCAAGGAACCCTCCATAAGGTTCCTTGTAATCCGAGGAACATCCAAACCAAATCACTTGACATGACCATATAGCATTTAGTGCATATCTTGGTCTTCTTACTCCATCAAATCTCATTGGATTGACTTCTAGTGATGTGACAACCTTCACAAACCACTCAAATGATTAGAAACCTCCATCTTTGTATGGAAGAACATCAAATCCAAACACTCTTTTCAAAATTCTTCAACCCTATAAATTAGTCCATTTTGGATAGTTTGTACTCACATCTCACCATCACTTTCTTGCACCTTTACCATCTCCTTAACATCCTTGTTCCACCATGACTAAGTCAATCAACTCATCACCACCATCTCGACCCATTAGAAGAACCGCTAGGATTAGTGTTAAACCTTGTTGCTTCAACACCAAAATCAACCTAAGCTCCTCATCCTCGGATGAATCACCACTAATCATCTCATCACCAATAAATGAAGAACACTTCCTTAACCTTGTAACTCCTATACCATCACCTAGACCACAAAATGTTACAACCACTCCACCACCGACAAAAACACCGATTGATCCAATTCCACCATCGGCACCAACTCAACCGTCAAAATCACCATCACCTCTAAAATCACCTAAGATTGAACCCATGGAGCTTTTTGGTACGTCACCATCATCACCACTCTCATTTCTTGAAGACTTGGAATATCTTCCTCCAAGATCACCAAATCCACCAACAAGTGAACCACAACCACTTGAAACACAATCGTCTCATCCACTTGAACCTCCATCATCTCAACCATTCAAAACGCAATCACCACCACCACAACCACAACCAATGTTGTTTCATCCCATCCACAACGACATCCATGGTCCTCTATATGGAGAACCCAACTTCCAACAAAACAATCAACCTCAACATCAATCACCACCTCAAGAACCCCAATCTCAACACTTTAAACCCTCGATTCCTTCCCTTAAGGAAATATATCACATCCCGTGATTTTCCCTATGATTAAAACGTTATTACAACGTAAATTAACCATTTTTACCCATGACAAATCTTTTTTTATATATACCTTTGACAATCACAACATTTTTCATCATGTTCCTTGAAACGATACTCACACTCGTACTTTTAGTAACCTAAAACGTATATATTTAATATATATACATTTCGATAATTAAACGTATACGATTTATATATTTCCCGAGCCCACGAAAAGTTTCCTAAATACCCACTAATATTATTGGAACCCGACCCGACACCCGAAATCACCTACGTGGGCCCATAACCCACAGGACCCAACGGGCCTTAACCCATCACTTATAAAACCAACTGGACCCTTAAATATTTATTTCTTTTCTGTTTTTAGCTTGGGCCGAAACAAACAGGCCAGCCCAGCAGCCCAGTTCAAATCCAAACAGACCCTTAGTTTATTTTTTTTTGTTTTCTTTTCTTTACCCAGTCGCGACATAAGCCACAAACACCCTCGTTATTTCTTGATTTCGACACACAACCTACAAATTTTACTTCACCATTTGATTGACCACCTGGAAAAGAATCAAGAACGACAAACCTCGTTACATATGATGCTTGTTTACTACCTTAAATCTGTCCAAAGTTTAACCCCCAACTCACCTAGAGCAAAATTGTAAAAACTCACCACAAGCTTCCAAGTTGACCTCCCATGCTCTCCAATCATCACAAGACGAATTCTAAACATTATGTCAGCTGTCAGAGTTGTCAGAAACTATCCCACACTTCTCTTGTCCCTACATACTTGTAAAGTCTCGATTGGACATCTTGGGAGGCTACATGCAATTCTTCGATCCTAACACTCAACCTTACCTTGTGTTCACACGCTAAACTCACTATATAAGCTCTCCATGAAAGCTCAGTTGAGACTCACACACAAACACATCAACATTTCACTTTTGTTCCTGTTGAACGAAAAGGATAGGAAGAGAACAAGAAGGAGAAGCAAGTCGCGGTTTAGTTTTCGAGCTCTAAGGCCTCGCTAGTACATGACGGGTTCGAAAGCTTGGAAGCCATGGAGTTATTTTTCGTTTCTCGTTCGTCCCATTTTCATTTCCGTTTCACTTGATTCCTTCCCACCACAGTTGGGTGTAGTAAGTTTCCGAACTCATTTCGATACTTAGCATAGCTTCATCGTTAGGTTTCTTTAAAACTTTCAGGT
>LBNU01013039.1:0-44153 GCA_014162995.1 Artemisia annua | reverse complement strand
TTTTGTTGTTTTCCGCACTTTTTCACTCCGAAAACGCCCGAAAATGCTTCTTTTGTGATTTTCCCTTCAAAAGTACCTAAAATGAGAAAAGAAACGACTTTGGGTGAAATCCAAACCAAAAACATACGAATTAGGACTCAAACCGACCCCTAAAAACGTAACATTTTTCGTCTCATCATAAATATATTTATTTTGGACTGAATATGTAACTGTTTAACTATTGGGGTTAAAAGGTTAACTTTTGTATAAATTAGGTTTACATAGAAACTTAATTACGTTTTGACATATTTTACGACTATATCGTAGTCACATATATCGAAATTTACATTTTGAGTCTATAATATATAACATAGTAACTTAACGTTATTAGCGGTTAACTTGAAAATATATCAAGAAATGATTATTTCTCAAAACTCATGGATTCATTTAAATAAAGATAATTGACATTTACTACAAATTTATCATTCACCAACTTTTGATTCGTATCATTAATTCATGACGAGAAATATAAACATTTTACGATACTTTATACATAAAGACAAGTTATATAGTATATAACTCTGTTCTTAAACTTTAAGCATTTTGCCACGCAAGCTACCTCTGCCACAAAAATCATTATGTCATATGACATTGTGTCAAATCACAATTCTCGATAAGTTAAACTTATCCCAGACTTCTATAATTATTCAGGTTAACTTGTGAAGTCATTTCCATTCTACTTCTGACATTACGTTATCTCTGTCTACCATAATCCTCAGGTGAGTCATAGCCCCTACTTTTACTTGTTTTATAATTGTTTTATAAACCTTTTGGGGGAGATACATACTCAACTACATGATTTATACTTTTACAAGTACTCGTGAACTATTTACATATTACTGTGAGTTCATATAAACTTTACAAGTTTACACATTTTATATCTCATGGGGAGATACCTGCTATAGACATGATTACAAGTGACTTTTCAACTGTATGCTATACTCGATTCAATATTGCCTAAGTTTAACACTATTGCTAAAAGTCCCCTACATCATGAGCCTTAATCACTTGCAGGGTGAACATAAATAATTGTGGATAGTACTATTAGGGACTGACAATCCCCGTTTGGTTGTTGGAGAAAACCACCAAACGCACTTTATTTGAACTTCATAGGTTACTAGCAAATACCTACTTGGGGGCCTACTTATTTACCGTCATAACTTGAGATTATGATTGGCTGTTAATCGTTGCGTGTCATGAGGCTTAGGGCAATAGCATGGTGGTACTGTGGTCATGACACAGTGCTACGCTAATATATGATATGGGTGTAAAATGCTTAGCCCACTGGTCTTTGGACAAACTCGGATTTGTGTTCACTATATAGCAGGAAATCACTACTACTTGATAAATCATAACTACTTTGGTGTTGACCCAGTTTTTAGGGCAAACCAACTAAACTATTATTGACCTGGTTAAGGCAATTACTCGTTCTCTGATTTTGGATAATTAACTGGTTAAACTATATGGATTTACTCGCATTTTGATTTTGATAATCAACTGTTTATTTACAATTACTATGAACTCACAAACTCTCTGATTTTTGGAAGTCAATGCTTACTTACAAACTCTATGAACTCACCAACCTTTGTGTTGACACTTTTAGCATGTTTTATCTCAGGTCCATAATGAGCAAGATGGCACGAAGGAGCACGAATACTTATAAAGGCTATAAATCCTTCTATCATTCAAAAACCTATTTAATAAACTCTGACAAAACAAATGGGACCTCACTTTTGTAAAACTCTGATATTTATAAATTCGAATGATAAATCTTTTAAAATGACTAAAATGATAATCATTTTTACTAGAAAACTGTAAACTATGAAGTAACACTCAATCTAAATTCCGCTGCATCTTTTCAAAATTGGGGGTGTTACAATTTATAATAGAACATTGCTTACGGAATAAGCTAACATAATCCTAACCTAAAGCTACTGGAACCTAAGCCCATGAATAGGCTCGAGTCAATATGTATTAGAATCACTCTCGATAACATCATTTCATAAAAATCTCATCCATATTACTAAATCATTACGTATAGTCGAATCGAGGCGAACTTTGGCAAGACTCGGCTCGACAATATTATGTTCGGCTCTAGCTCGGCTCGATAGCTCGACGATATTTCATGAGGGAAGCTCGAGCTCGGCTTGATAAAGTTTGAATTCAGATCGAGCTTGGTTCGAACTACTCGATTTATTTGTAATGATGCGTTTTTTAAACCAACTAGAATTGAAATATAAGATAAGATTTGAATTCGGCTCGAGCTCTGCTCGAAAAGTTCGAAATATTTACACTTTGTATATTTACATATGAGCACTTCAAATATGTGTAATGTATATTAAAAAAACGTATATATATCATTTAAAAGCTCGAAAAAGTCGACAATAACTCAAGTCGAGCCAATATAAGCTCGAACTAGACTCTTTAAACATTTCAAGCTCAAATTATGGGCTCGAGCTTGATAAAGCTCAACTCGAACGAGCTTGAGTCGAGTTCGAGCCCGAGCTCGAATTACTCAACAAAAGCTCGACTCGTTTGAGTCGAGTTCGAGCCCGAGCTCGAATTACTCAACAAAAGCTCGACTCGTTTACACTCCTAATTACGAACCAAAACACTTTTCTCTTTTCTACGAGAAGAATTTCTACGATAATTCCTGTTTCGTTTTCTAAGACACTTTATTTAACTATACAAAGTAGCTCATGAAGCGAGTTTATGTTCCACTTCAAACATGTAAAATATCTTTGCTCAAAATGAAAAAAAAAAAAAAAAAAACATGTAAAATATCATGTATATATGCAAATAACCTATTTTTTCTAAGAAACTAAATCAACCACGAGTCAAAATTTGTCAAACCTAAATTTCAAAATTGTAATATTATCTTTCGAAAAAAAAGTACCTTACCAGCCCTTGACATATGAACAAGAAAGCATGTCTTTAACAGGATGGTATTGACTTTCATACAAGTGCCGCATGGCTGTCGTCAACTCGGGTCGTGAGATGTTTGGTCACTCCACCGATAGGAACTGCCCATCCAGGTAACATCACCTGTGAACGAAGAACTACACTTCCAAAAATTTATTGATACAAAATCTTATGAGAGATGTATGCGAGACTATTATGACTATGTGACTAAAAACAAAATAATTTAAAAAAAAAAGTAGCTTTTTAATATCGACGTGTCACACAATTTGGTCATGTCTAAATATGTCTGGGGCTAGAAGTATACAACTCTAAATGAGTCTTCTAGAAATATGCGTCTAAATTGGTCCGAATCTAGATGAATTGGGTCCGGGTCTAGATGGATTTTGATCGGGTCGACAAGATTTTTTTTTCTTTTTTTTTTGAAAAAAATAATATATTTTGATGTGCTAGCCTGATCCGTTGGATAATTATTATATAATTGAACTTTCTTCACATACCCAATTAGACTTAACTATAATAATTAGTGAGACCCAACTAGATCCATCCCCTATTAGATATTTACCTAACTAGACTCAGTTTTAAACAATAGATCTCAAATTGGCACCTCTAATGAAAGATAATTTAACTTACTAAAGACATTTTTTGTTTATTAGATTTTGTATGTAAATACTTATTTTGAGAGATGAATTATCTGATTGAGTACTACGAGGTAGACGAGTAAAGTTAGGCCGAGTACTGTCAAGCTCGGCTTGACTATCAAAGATCGATCTCGATTATTTCCACATTTAAAGCTCGAATTTGATAAAACCTCCGACATACCAAACTCGACTTTGCTTGCTTTTTATCTATATTTTCTTATACATTAATGAAAAGTAACTGACTACATATATTAATAAGAGTAAAACCGTATAAAAATGTAAATTAATCAAAACTCGATAAGATTCGCAAGTGCCTCTAGCCAAATATTTTGAATCTCGAACTCAATTTGAAGAGAGATTATTTGAATAGCTTAACCTCGACTTATATGAAATGGGGATAATTCGCACACTATTTTTTTTTATTTTAATAAAAACATCATTTTGTACAAAATGTATCACATCGTACAACACTATAATACAAAGATTATGATGAAAGGAGTAAGGATCAAATGAGAAGAATCCTTAAAATAAGAAGGATGAGAAATAACTATAACTACACATTAGAGATGCATCAATTTGAATTAGATGCATCTCTAATCTTGTAGATGCATCAGAATATATTTTTTAGCTAAAAATTTGATTCATATCCATATATTAGATGCATTTTATCAAGTTAGACGAATCCTATATATTTTTCGTCCTCTGCGGGTCAAATTTGTTGCTAGTACTACTTTGCATCGTTTTCACTTCAAAATCACTTTCGAAACTAATTGTGGTGCATCTAAATGAATAGAGATGCATCTAATTCAAGTCGATGCATCTCAAATATGCCATTATAGTCATTTCTCATTCTTCTCATTTTAAGATTTCTTCTCACTGGATCCTCACCCATGATGAAGAGTAAGGATCAAATGAGAAGAATCCTTAAAATAAGAAGGATGAGAAATAACTATAACTACACATTAGAGATGCATCAATTTGAATTAGATGCATCTCTAATCTTGTAGATGCATCATAATATATTTTTTAGCTAAAAATTTGATTCATATCCATATATTTGATGCATTTCATCAAGTTAGACGAATCCTATATATCTTTCGTCCTCTGTGGGTCAAATTTGTTGCTAGTACTACTTTGCATCGTTTTCACTTCAAAATCACTTTCGAAACTAATTGTGGTGCATCTAAATGAATAGAGATGCATCTAATTCAAGTCGATGCATCTCAAATATGCCATTATAGTCATTTATCATTCTTCTTATTTTAAGATTTCTTCTCGCTGGATCAAACGATTTTTGAGTAATTTATCTAGGAAAACTCAAGATTTACGCCACTTCCAAAGTACACAAGTTGCTAATTATTAACAAAAAATCATAGCAACACATATGCACTGAATGATGTGTTATCCTACTAATTTAGTATTACTGTAGCATTTAATAAAGAAATTACGTGTCGAATCGAAGTCTCTCGTCTCTCTTCCATCACATCTCAAATAAAGATCTTTCTCTTTTTTTATATTCCATCACTCAATCAATAACCATTTTATTTTTTATAAAAAAAAAACAACCCATTTTATTTTACATTCATCATTTTTTAACCAAACCCTTTGATCTTAACATATGTTATATAAAAACTAAAACCCATATGGTATGTAGCTTGATTTTATAAAAAAGACCCATTTTTTTAGCTTCTTTTTATATAAATTGTGGTTGAAGATGAGTGTTTTCAAAGCTTTGAAACGAAAACCAAAGCTTTCTTGAAGATATTTGGTTGATCTTTAAAACCCATGTTTTAAAAGTTGAAATCTTGGATAAAGATTCAATCTTTTTTATGGGTTTTGTTTTTTGATGTTTTTTGGTTCATGGGTATGTTTTGTTTTATTGAATCTTGATGTATTAATGTTAAAGTAGGTAATTTAAGGTTTGTCAGATCTGTTGACCATTTTCTGATTGGTCAACTGTTTAAGGATGTTGTTTGATCTTATATGTTTGATCATAGTTTAGACTGAAAAAGGATAGAAGATACAGATTAGTCGAAATCGCGATATTACCTTAGTTAAAAATGGGTTCGATAGATGATACTGTGCCTACTGTTTCTGTTTCAATTAGTTTAACTAGTCCGATATCCGCTATAGCAAACACCAATGATTTTAATAGGATAACATTATTCGGGACCGCGAGTTTGTTGTCTGATCCTGTGCCTGTGCTTCATGATGGAAGTAACGGGGTAGTTAATGATGATATTATGATGCAAGAAAATGTTACGAATGAGAATGTTTTGTATTGGACCTATTAAGGTATTGAGATCATTCATCATACATATTGGTTAATTCAGAATATTTTGCGTTGTGTCGGTGTTTGATATATGGATTATCGTGTGTTAATTTTGGTGTTTGTCTCCCACATATCACGTACTGAATATTCGTGTGCTGATTTGTAACCTAGTTGCTGTTTATGTGTGTAAAGAACTGGTTTCGTAAAGTTTGGTGCCATGTAACCGAGTGTTTTTAATATAGAGCAATAATGTTCTTAATGGCTACTGTTTGTATAAAGAGCACAAGGCATAAGTAAAGTGTTTGTTGTTCTGGAATATAGTCACTTAGTATCATATGTTAAATTGCTTTTGTCGAAGGATTAAGCAAACACGTTGACCCTTGCTAAGCATCATATGATAGGATAGTTTATACATACAAGATTAGGTGTTTTACCTCATTTCAGAGTGGACATTTCACAGTAAGGTTAGGTGTTTTACCTCATTTCAGAGTGGACATTTCACGGTACTGGCACTGTATACAATGGCTTATTGGTTACTGTAATAAGTGGGTTTGGTACGTCTTTGGTTATTGCAATGCTTTCATGTTTGATGAGGTTTAGGGGTTTGGCATTAAATTGATCTTTCTGTATATTACTTATGAAACTTATGTTCTACCATATATCAAGCTCACTGATCTACAGAATTTGTGAGCTTTTTTGTTCGGTGTAAGAATTGGTATTGATAAGTTCAAAGCCATGCAAGTGAAGACTTGACTATAGAGCACCAATCTTGTTATTTAACTTCCCCTTACATTAGATTCCGCTTATAAAATTTCTGATATAGAAATTCAAGTCTCCTGCTAGGTTATTATCGTAACTGAACTTATATTTACAAGCAAACAACCCTGCTAGGTCCTTTTTTAGTTATTTATGTTGTACTTTGTAGGCAGACAAGATACGACTTATGTTTCATCTGGTTGACAATAGGCTACAAACTGAAAGGAAGCCATTAGTGTGGTACTCGAATTAAGTTTCAGTTGCAATAAGTAGAGAATAATCTATTTCTTTGATTGGAAGCTCGACGATTGTCATTGGGTTGTTTCAAATCAGAATCTGATGAGAGATGCATTACTGATTGTCTTATAATATGGTGATTAGTGTACATGATTGATTTACATATACCGACTAACCTGAAGTGTGTTTGATTTAAACTAGGCAGCAATAGAACTATGAGTACGGGGCAATCAAAAAGATTCTGGTCCGAAGTTGTCAGGTTCATGAGTGGCTCGTGAACACTGATCTTTATTGTGCTTTTGTTTCATAATTGTTGATTTAAATTTATTTGGTTGGGCATGTCTTTTGAAGACTCCAATCTTGTGGACTTATACCACTTTTTATCCCTGTAGTTCAAGATTGATTGGGATTCGACTTGATGAAGTCCGACTTTATGTGGTGCAGCAGATAAATCCTACTAGCAGTTCAAAGTGTTTTACTTTGCCGACTCTTCTATATTTCTACCAGCAGTTGAAAGTATTTGACTAGCTAATTTTGTCCGAAATTATCGAATATAACATCTATTTGTTGACTTTTGTGTTAAGCATGTCAGCAATAACGAATTGATTAAATTTCCGTCGCCATGGATGCTTTAAACTTTATAGCTGACCTTAATATTTGAAGTACATCTGTGGGGTATATTATTTCATTGAGATTAAACTTGAAGAAATCAGACTTTTTGTTTTCATTGTTGAACTATTTAATCCCGTGGTTGGGTAATACTAGTTATTGATATTTAGTGTCACTCCTGTGGGCACTTGTGTGTTGTTATATTGTTATATTTTCATCAGTCAAAGATCAAACAACAGCTTGTGGATTCCGATAAGAATGAGAGAGAGCTGGACCATGGTTGTTATCTATAATTTTTTTGGGTCAAATTATTGTATTTTTTGGCCAAATTTTTTGGGGGCAATGACCGGATGGCATGATACCATGGTTGTTATTATGCAACTGCGACCTTCTTGACCCTTTTCCATTTCAAATCTGAGCCTAATGATTTATTGTATCAGTTTTATTGTTTCTCGGTTGTGGGTTAATTGTTTATAATTTTCTGGTATAAGCTGTGTATAAGTCGTCATCATAAGTTGAGTATAAGCTGTAGCTATAAGTGTCGATGTAGAGTTGTTGAAGTTATGTCCTGGATTTGAAGCAACGAATGGTCTCTGAAGGTTGAAAGTCTAAACTTAAGCATCAGTCGAGGGCAAAGCAACAAATGGTGATTTTGTTTTGTTACCAGCTTTTATTTTAGCTTTTGGCGCTTTTTCCTATTGCTTAAACTTTTTTTATTTGATCTTAATTCAGTGAACAAGAAATCCAATATATGATGGAGAGATATAAGCTGAATGTTGACATCAGGTAAGGAGATGAACAGTTTTAGCGAATGTTTGGGAATGCTTTCTGCTTACTCTTTTATATTGAAAACAAAAGTTGATGAGCACGTAAAGGATGAGGCTGATGTCGATTTGGAAGCCGAAGAAAAGGATGAGGCTGACGCCCGAAAAGGTTAGATTTTTTCACGTCTATCTATTGATGGATTATTTAATTATTTTTCATGCAACATGTAAATGGGTATTTAAGTTCAATATGCTTTAGTCATGTGCATGTTAGTAATGGCACACAGTTTGGCGTCTTGGTTGCTTAAGAATCATTTTAAGATATGCTGATTTCCTGCAACCCGTCAACATCACAGGTATCCAGAAAGAAGTAGCGAGCATCTCAAAAGCCGTTGCTGTTGATCTTGGCACGAACGATCACATCAGTCACGGTATGAGAACTAAATTTTCCTTATGTTATTTAATGGTCAGCTGCAATGTGTAAATGGCTGTTTAAATTGAACTCATTGACAACGACTTGCTGTTGCATCACATGCTACAGGAACTTTAGAAAGAACACATTCTGTGTTGCATGGAAATAATCAAGGAACGCAGCTGCCGTTTCAGGGTATGTTACATTATGAGTGTATGTGTGTCTGAACAATTAGTTTGAAATATGAGTCTTTAGGGGATAGTGTATAAGTTATCATCACCCTGTTGGAATGATAACATGCTCACATCGTTTTCAACAGCTTTCTAACTCGAGCTTTTAAAAAGTGAATTTCAATTTAAACGTCCAATACTTTTGTTAGTTTGTTGCCATGGAAATGGATGCAGGCTACCATAATCCAATACTTTTGAATTTGGGCCACCAATACTTTTGTCAGGTTTTAAAAAGTGAATTTAAATTTGAGTGGCTGATCTGAATAACAAAGATGAGGTTATATGTTGTCTGATTTCTTTCACTTTGTGATCAAGCTTTAGACTTAAAAAGGAATTTACATGTGACTTATCTGTTCAAATCTGTAGGCTAGCAATGCATATTGAAGGTTATAATCCGCGCATTGTGTTTTCAAGTCGTATATAGCCAGTTTTATGAATATGTTAAAAACGATTATTACAGGTGAAACTAATTAGTTTAGGAGTAGTGATTTAGATTATTAATATTTCTGTCCAAAGGGTGTTTGGCGTTGCTTCTGTAAGTACTTATCTACTTATTTCTAAAGCATATAAGCAGTTTCAAGTGTTTGGCTAAAATTGTGTTTGTGCTTAACAAACGAGTTCACCATGTGTATAATGGTACCACTTGATGGTTATTATAGAATTATATTTCGGAGTGTATACTCTAACCATACAATGTTACAATGTTATTCTTAATAGAAAGATGCGCTAGAACATCATTCTGCAACGATGCTCCAGTAACATTAAATAATGTTCTGTCCGGTATCCATTAATGGTTTCCTGTCCCTTTTTGGAGATATATTTGTTTGCTGTTATAGCAGGCTAGCAGCTATAATATATAAGTTGCTAATGAATTGTTTAACTATTAGATATTTGGGTTTGCTTTTGCTTTTGCTGCACCACATTTTTGTTGCACTTGCTATATACAAATTCGAGATTCAATTGAAACCATCCTTATGTCATTTATTTTAGTAGCAAAGGATGAGGTGTCAGACAAATGTAGATTAGAAAATATTACTGCAGCTTAAACAAGCATCATCTGCCTTCGTTTGCCATAGAATAATGTATGCACAGAAGACTAAAAAAATGAATGTTTCATATTAAACAAATACAAAATTGTATAGCTACACAAATGGTTACAAAGAACAGTTGGATGGCTCATGTTATTAGTCCAAAAAATATAATTCCCGCGTTTCGTCCCGAATTTATTATCCACTGCCAAACATACACAAAAAAAATCCGGCGGCGTTTACCATGTTACCATAATAGTATATCAGAAACAATCATTTCGAAATTGAGAAATAGTAAAGCCCCGCCGCAACGCGGTGGGCTGCACCTTGTTGCCAAAATAAACAAAAGAGCTAAGAATGAGCCTTTTCTTAGTGTTGGGCTGCATACGTGTTGGGTCTAACTTGGGGCCCCTAAGAGCATTCCCAGCAGTAACGCAACCCTTGCGTTAAAGTCCATATAACGCACGTTAAGCACAAGTGAACCATTGCATGGTGTTGTGTGAAGCCAGTGTTAACACCCTGAGTGAACAATTTAACGCTGAGTTAAGGCGTATTGGCTAAAAAAAAAAAAATCATTTTACCCCCTAAATGAAGGAGTGTTTTTGTAAATTGTTGTTCAGTTAAGGCTGAGTTATGATTGGGGGTGTTTTTTTTGTGAGTTAAGGTGAAAGTGTTAAAGCTGATGTGGCGCTGACGTGACACTGTGTTAAAGTTTAACCCATGTTACTGATGTGCATGCTCTAACTGATATTGGGACCAATGCAGATAATCATTGTGCACAGGCCCCATGTATATAATGGTACCACTTACACTCCTCTAAAAACGGCCATGCTCTAGTGATGCCTTGGCTCTTCAATAGAGCGAACACGTTTTCACATCAACTGTCAAATATGGAATGCCAAAGACAACTTCATACACGCAACGTTCCATGCACAATCAATAAAATATAAAAGGCAGCTCCATACTATCAGAAAAGGTCAAATACATCACATACACAACCATTCATGCACAAATGCACAATCGATAAATATTTCTTACAATGAATTTTTATGATAGTCAACTCAACCTATGTGAACATGACACCTTTTTCATGACGAATTAACCTACCACATGTATATTGATACATCATTTATGTCAAAGTAGATATATTGGTACCAATAAAAAATTGTAGTTAATTCTACAATTAGAAACTTTATAAATCAATTGTTTTCATGAACTTGTACAATTTCAACGAAGTATGCATCAAACATTTTGTAGTGTTGTCCTCCAATAATCATTATATTTGTTAGAGAAGATTTCAAAGTCAACTTTTTTAAAGTTGGCCCACAAAATTGTCATTAAGAAACTACTTTTCGAAAATGGTCACCACTAGACCGGTAGACTGTGCGACTCTATTAGATTTTTAGCATGTATCTAAAAAGAGAGTATTTGATTGGCGGAGTTTTTGCTAGACCGACGGCTATGTGACAACCATTTTTTTTAGACCGTACTTTCTGTGAGACTAATTTTTGTTTTTTTGCAAAAAGATAAAAAATTTGCCTAACAAAAGCACGGTCTAACAAAGAAAGTAGGTCTGTCATTTGCACTTTCGTGCGACAACATATTTTGTTTTATGCAAAAAAAAATAATAATAAAAAAAAAATAAAAAAAAATAAAAATAAAAAAAAAATCCCAAAAATTGTTTGCACAAAATGTACGGTCTAGCAAAAAAGAGTTGTCACATAGACGGTCTGGCAAAAACTCCAACTACAATATATTCTTTTTTTTAACACGTGTCAAAAATCTACTAATAGAATAACACAATTTAATTGTGCCTATTTTTGAAAAATGCTTTTGTTTTGGCAATAATATGGGCTAACTTTTAAATAGATGACTAGTTTTGATTTTCTCTATTTCTTATTCATGACTAGTTTTGATTTTAAACCTTTAACTGATATAACATCACTCGCGGTCGAACTTTCAAAATAATGCTTCATTTCGATAAAGAAACATCTATCCATTATATACTATCAAAATCCAAACACAATAAAAACAAGTCGATTTTGTATGATGAAAAACCTCATGGGCATTATATTTTATTTATACTATATTTATATATTACAAATCGGTAAAACTTAATGGATCTAAGCTCATATATGAGCTCGGACCTACTAACCTATCATAGACTACTCCCACGCAGTAGGTGCGACAAAATCGCGAAAGATTAGACTGGATTAGAAAACTAAAAACATTAAGATAATATCAAATATGTTGGTGAAGACATCTGATAGCAAGCAGATACAAATCTTCAACCAGCAGTGGAAGCAACAAAAGCAAAAGCAAAGACAAGCAACAAAAGAAATAAATAATTTGTTGTTGTAACATATGACAGGAAGCGAAGACAGATCTTCAAACTCCAGCAACAAAACAAAAGCAAAAACAAAATAAACATTAAAGGTCGTTGGCTGACAACAACGACTATTTGACCACAAGTTGATCGGCGTTGACTTTTTTTTTGTTGCTAAACATGTGTTTTCGACTCGACATTGCGAGCCGACTAATCCCACGGCGACTACCCTTTTTGGATAGCACGGAGTCGTCGCAGGAACCTCCATGGCCACAAGGGGATTAATTTTCTCTCCGTTGGATTCAAACCCTTGACCTCCTCTTTGGAAGGCTGGTAGTCTTACTGCTAGGTTACCCCTTGTGGTTACGTGGACTTTTATTTTTGAGATTCTCTTTTGGAATTTGATCACAACTTTTGTAAGGATCACAAAAATACAAAAATGAAAAAGGTTTGAGCTAGATCACTACGGATAAGTGTAAATCTCAAAATAAGTAAAAGATATTTGGCGGTAGCCGACAGCCACGTCAGGCTGCCTGTGAGTCTAATTTGTCTTGGGTTTAATGTGGAAAAGAAGATCTTGTCCCTGAGAGTGTTTATTAACTTCAAGCGGTTTATGTGTTATGCTTAAAAAAGAGAGCAGCTAAGAGCAGTGGGTACAGTCGTGCCGTTTGGCTCGTGCCGTTCTCCAAAAGTGGTGTCATGTCAGCAAAACACAGAACGACACCAGAAATGCTTTGGCACCACATTCTGTGCCGTTACAGTTGGCACAAGAAAATCTGGTGCCTTTTTTTTTTTTTTTTTTTTTTTTTTTTTTTTTTTTTTTTTTTTTTTTTTTTTTTTTTTTTTTTTTTTTTTTTACATAAAATAAACTTCATAATAATTAAAATAAACTTCATTAATTTAAAAAAAAAAATAACTTACATTAAAGTACAAACCTAAACGTTCATAAACTTCTTGGAATTTAAAACATTATAGAAACATAACATAAACAAACATTCAATTGTAATCCGGGTGATCCCAGGCTTGAGTTTGAGTCGTAACCGTCGTCATACGCAGAGTAACTTGCAAACTGCTCTGCTTCTAACTGAGCTTCCAACCTGCTCAGCTCCCGCTCCTTGTCAGAGTTCCAGCCACCATCATCAACTGCCACATTTTTCTCAAAACTTAGCTGAAAGTGATCCAGATGAGGTGCATCAGATGAAGTTGATGCACCTTGTTGTTGTTGTTGTTGCTGCTGCTGCTCAACGGCAGTAGCTTGCACATTTTCCTCAAAACTCCAACGTATCTTGTTGGAGATTTGGGCCTGTATCTGATTCACACAAGACCACAAAGTCTCAGTAACGGCAGCGTCTTTACGATATTCATCGTACAGAAACTGATCGATCACAGCTTTGCGTTCTTCCGCTATGTCGTTGCACTCAACGTATCGTTCTCTCAAACGTCTTTTGAGTGCCTTTGCGAGTTCAAACTTTTTAATCACTTCGACAATAGCGTCTTGGCGTTCATTGTCGTCTTTTTCAGCTTGTTTTTTGACATACTTTTGAAGTTGTTCGACGGTGTGAGGGAGTTTACAAGCCATATCTTTGTTGTTTGAGGTTGATATATAGAAGTGTTGGAAGTGTGTGTGATTTGTTAAAATTTAAGTGTTATTTATAGTTAATTTTTTTTTTAACAACGGTAATATTACCGTTGTACTACAACCAAACATGCTCCTTCCTTGTTCAAATTTAAAAGTAACGGTCGAAAAAAGGGAAAAAAAAAAAGAAAAAAATTGAGAATGGCGTGGCGTGGATGGGATGGTGCAAGAGGGGATGGCGCGAGTTACGGTATGGTGCGCCGTTCAAAAAACTCGTGCCGTTCTTTGGCACCACTCTATGGCGCAAGGTACCCCCGGTCTAAGTATTTGGCATAAATTTGCATTTTTCTTTTTCTTTTTCTTTTTTTTCCCCTCTCTCTCTCTACATAGTATAGCAACGGCTAGGGCTTGTGAAAGGGGTATTGAAATTTGACGCGGTGTTATGAAGGGAAAAGCTCATGGTGGCCGACTAGGTCTCCAAACCCGCTCTTATATCATTTTTAACAATGAATTCCTGGTAGGCTAAAGTTTTGATACCATGTAAATAGTAGAAAACTTCTACTTATTGAATCGTCGTTCATAAGTAGATTGCATGCCATTTATAATAGAACATCGTTTACGGAATAAGCTAACATAATCCTAACCTTAAAGCTACTGGAACCTAAGCCCATAAATAGGCTTGAGTCAATATGTATTAGAATCACTCTCGATAACATCATTTTATTAAAAAAAAAATCTCATCCATATTACTAAATCATTACGTATAGTCGAATCGAGGCGAACTTTGGCAGGACTCGGCTCGACAATATTATGTCGGCTCGAGCTGGGCTCGATAGCTCGACGATATTTCATGAAGGAAGCTCGAGCTCGGCTTGATAAAGTTTGAATTCAGATCAAGCTTGGTTCGAACTATTAGATTTATTTGTAATGATGCGTTTTTTAATCCAACTAGAATTGAAAATTTGAAATATAAGATAAAATTTGAATTCGGCTCGAGCTCTGCTCGAGAAGTTCGACATATTTACACTTTGTATATTTACGTATGAGCACTTCAAATATGTGTAATGTATATAAAGAAACTATATGTATATCATTTAAAAGCTCGAAAAAGTCGACAATGACTCAAGTCGAGCCAATATAAGCTCGAGCTAGACTCTTTAAACATTTCGAGCTCAAATTATGGGCTCGAGCTTGATAAAGTTCAACTCGAATGAGCTTGAGTCGAGTTCGAGCTCGAATTACTCAACAAAAGCTCGACTCATTTACACTCCTAATTACGAACCAAAAGACACTTTGCTTAACTATACAAAGAAGCTCATGAAGTGAGTTTATGTTCCACTTCAAACATGTAAAATATCATGTATATAAGCTAATAACCTATTTTTCTAAGAAACTAAATCAACCACGAGTCAAAATTTGTCAAACCTAAATTTCAAANGTCAACTCGTGTCGTGAGATGTTTGGTCACTCCACCGATAGGAACTGCCCACCTTTCCAGGTAACATCATCTATGAACCACGGACTACACTTTCAAAAAATTATGGATACTACAAAATCTTATGAGAGATGGATGCGACATTATTATGACTGTGTGAGAACTAATAACAAAATAATATTTAAAAAAAAATAATAGTAAGCTGTTTAATATCGACGTGTCACACAATTTGGTCACATGTCTAGATATGTTTGGGTCTAGACATATACGAATCTAAATGAGTCTTCTAGAAATATGAGTCTAAATGGGTCCGAATCTAGATGAATCGGGTCGACAAGAATCTTTTTTTTTATAAAAAAAGAAAAAATGAAAAAGAAAAAAAAAAAAAAAAAAACATTATTTTGACGCGGTAGACCAACGTAGATCCGTTGGATAATTATTACATAATTGAACTTTCTTCACATACCCCATTAGACTCAATTATATTATTTAGTGAGACCCAACTAGATCTATCCCTACTAGATATTTAACCAACTAGAGTCGGGTTTAACCTATAGATCTCAAATTGCCATCTCTAATGAAAGATAATCTAACTTACTAAAGATTTTTTTGTTTATTAGATTTTGTATGTAAATACTTATTTTGAGAGAAATTATCTGAGTGAGTACTATGAGGTAGACGAGTAAAGTTGGGCGAATACTGTCAAGCTCGGCTTGACTATCAAAGATCGAGCTTGATTATTTCTACATTTAAAGCTCTAATTTGATAAAATCCGAGATACCAAACTCGACTTTGCTTTCTTTTTATGTATATTTTCTTATACGGTAATGAAAATTAACTGACTACATATATTAATAAGAGTAAAACTGGTACGGTTTTTTGTGCTAGTCATATAATTTCCTATCCATGAGACGCTTATTAAGACCAAAGTTTCACTTCTAAATGTTGTAAAAAATTTTAAATTGGCGCTAAAATTGCCCTAACAAATATTTCACTCGGTTTTATTTTGTAAATACTTATTTTGAGAGAAATTATCTGAGTGAGTACTATGAGGTAGACGAGTAAAGTTGGGCGAATACTGTCAAGCTCGGCTTGACTATCAAAGATCGAGCTTGATTATTTCTACATTTAAAGCTCTAATTTGATAAAATCCGACATACCAAACTCGACTTTGCTTTCTTTTTATGTATATTTTCTTATACGGTAATGAAAATTAACTGACTACATATATTAATAAGAGTAAAACTGTGTAAAAGTGTAAATTAATAAAAACTCGATAAGACTCGCAAGTGCCTCTAGCCAAATATTTTGAAGCTCGAACTTAACTTGAAGGGTATGTTTGGTACTAGTAGGAGCTGGAGCGGATCGCTGGAGCGGGTTGCTGGAGCTGGTTGATGGAGTTTTTTTCTAAACGTTAGTTTAACTAGCATTTCATTTAGTAGCTTATTTTTTTTACATGCTCCTTCAAGCTATGTCAGCTAAACGAGACTTATTTTTAATGGTAGCTTATATTTCTAAAAAAAAAAAAATAAGCTCATGTTAATTGTTATGATAACGTCTGATAAGTTTGTGTGCCAAACATGTTGAGAAAGATTATTTGAACAGCTTGATCTCTACTCATTTAAAATCAATTGATTTTTGAGTAATTTATCTAGGAAAACTCAAGATTTACGCCACTTCCAAAGTACACAAGTTGCTAATTATTACTGTAACAAAAAAACATAGCAACACATATGCACTGAATGATGTGTTATCCTACTAATTTAGTATTACTGTAGCATTTAATAAAGAAATTACGTGTCGAATCGAAGTCTCTCGTCTCTCTTCCATCACATCTCAAATAAAGATCTTCTCCTTTTTTATTATTCCATCTTTCAATCAATAACCAAATTTTTTTTTATAAAAAAAACCCATTTTACAATTTACATTCATCATTTTGTAACCAAACTCTTTGATCTTAACATATGTTATATAAAAACTAAAACCCATATGGTATGTAGCTTGATTTTATAAAAAAGACCCATTTTTTAGCTTCTTTTTATAGAAATTGTGGTTGAAGATGAGTGTTTTCAAAGCTTTGAAACGAAAACCAAAGCTTTCTTGAAGATATTTGGTTGATCTTTAAAACCCATGTTTTAAAAGTTGAAATCTTGGATAAAGATTCAATCTTTTTTGTGGGTTTTGATTTTTGATGTTTTTTGGTTCATGGGTATGTTTTGTTTTATTGAATCTTGATGTATTAATGTTAAAGTAGGTAATTTAAGGTTTATCAGATCTGTTGACCATTTTCTGATTGGTCAACTGTTTAAGGATGTTGCTTGATCTTAATTGTTTGATCTTAGTTTAGAGTGAAAAAGGATAGAAGATACAAATTAGTCGAAATCGCGATATTACCTTAGTTAAAAATGGGTTCCATAGATGATACTGTGCCTACTGTTTCTGTTTCAATTAGTTTAACTAGTCCGATATCCGCTATAGCAAACACCAATGATTTTAATAGGATAACATTATTCGGGACCGCGAGTTTGTTATCTGATCCTGTGCCTGTGCTTCATGATGGAAGTAACGGGGTAGTTAATGATGATATTATGATGCAAGAAAATGTTACGGATGAGATTATGTCAATTGCGCCTGTGGATGCAAGTGCAATTACTGTACCGATAGCGTTTGCAATAAAGGGTATAGAAAAAGGTCAAATAGTTGCTGAAGTAATAAGTTTGGGGAAAGAAACGATAGATAGTGCTATTGGGCATACTTTAAAAGCAGCGGTAGTGGCTCTTGCTGATAAGAATCATAGTAAAGGTGTGAGGAGTGTTTTTGAGTTAGAGTATGTGCCGCTTTATGGTTCCCATGCTGTTTGTGGTAAAAGGCCTGAGATGGAAGATGCTGTTGTGAATGTCCCTCAGTTTATGAAGATTCCTGTTAGGATGTTGGCTGCAGATCATATTATAAACCGTGTGAATTCGAATTTGAATGATTTGACTGCTCATTTCTTTGGAGTATATGATGGTCATGGAGGCTGCCAGGTACTGCTCTTTTGTTCCATGATTATGAGTTTATATAGTTGTGCAATCTTGTGCTGATATAATAAATGCGATTAAATGTTTCTTTTCATGTATTTATGACTTAAGATTCTATTATATATTTGAAAGCATTCTCTGTGTCAGTGGGTGTATGTCAAAAGAGTGTTGCAAAGTAATTATGTGGTGTACGTATCACCTTCCATTTGAGCAAGGGTGAAATAGGGAATAATCAAATTTCATCTACCCCTTATAGGATAATTACTCGCAGAAGTACGCCACAGAGATACTGGAAATGCATTTTGAAGTCTTTGTAGTCAGATAATCGATATCAAAATCGACTTTTAAGCACCCCTAAATTCTACATAACTCACCATAATATATAGAAATTATGCCAAGTTTCATAAATAGAGCTTTTAAGAGAGTGGTGGAGATGTAGCTTGATTCATATATTTTAACCGTACATGCTTGGATAATTTAAATATTAAGGTACATAGTCTAGAATGTTGGAAACAAATTTAACGTCAAAAAAATGGAGTTGATCTCAAGTAGGCTGTTATTTTGCATATATAAACCTATTATCTACTTTATTGTTTCATGGGAATAACAACGCTCGGTTGGCTCATGGTTATAGTAAATCTCAAACTACGTTGTTTGTCAAATTTCCGGGTCTAATGGAACATCAGTTATGTATCTTAGTAATTGTAATGGCAATAATGGATTAATCGGTAGTGTTGATTGCAATGTTTATAGAATAAAATATCAGAACTCTTAATGAAATCGTAAAGAAGGTTCGGCCCTTTTTTTCTATGTATAGGTCGATTCCTGCTAAGATCGATCTCTAACAGGTCTAATAAGAAATTAGCTTAAAAGGAAACAAGTTGGATGTCGTTATAGATTATGTACGACACCTCCTAGAATCAGGGCCGTCCCAAGAATTTGTGAAATTTTTGAAGGCCCTGGACGAAATTAAATAACGAGGCCTTTCGATAAGTAATGCTATATATAAAGTATCACCATTTATGAGATATAATGTAATTGGTTAGCTAAACGTTCTAACATATTACTCATTTAAGATACTTTCTCATCTAAATACTTTTTTCTTTGTGAAAAATATGCGTACACATGCATATAATTATTAATGGGACAAATTTTGAGGCCCTTAAAAATTTTGGGGCCCTGTGCGGTCGCTCACCTTGCACACCCTCAAAGCCGGCCCTGCCTATAATCATTTTATTTTAAAAAGTTAGATTATCATTGGAATACT
Source organism: Artemisia annua (assembly GCA_014162995.1). NCBI lineage: Eukaryota > Viridiplantae > Streptophyta > Magnoliopsida > Asterales > Asteraceae > Artemisia > Artemisia annua. The sequence continues at coordinate 24,622 of LBNU01013039.1, read as the reverse complement.
AGACTCTTGTATCACATTTGACACACTAATTCCCCATACCCCGCCAGAGCGGGATTGGGTATTGTTGTTGTTGTTGACATTTGACAAGTGTTATAAAGAATTACCTGGACTTAAAGCGTTTCATGTCAATCTAGCCTAAACCAAATTCTACTTTGTTTGACCTATTACCCAACCGACATACTTTCTTATTCAGTCAATTTAGCTAACTATTTATGGTAACATGGTCTATGTATTTTTGATTTAGGTGGCCAACTACTGTCGTGATCGTCTTCATATTGCATTGGAGGAGGAGATCAAAGTTATGAAGCAAGAAATAATAAAAGGAACCATGAGCGACACCGTTCAGGTTCAATGGGAGAAAGCCTTCACCAATTGCTTCAAGAAAGTCGACGATGAAGTTGGAGGAAAAGCAAGCAGAAGCATTGATGATACCTCTAACTCTGAACCAGTAGCACCAGAAACTGTGGGGTCTACTGCAGTGGTGACACTGATCTGTTCATCACATGTTATAGTTGCAAACTGTGGTGATTCACGAGCTGTTCTTTATCGTGGCAAAGAAGCAATACCTCTGTCAAATGATCATAAAGTAAAAATGTTTCTGGTGTCATATAGATATGAAAATTCTCTTGTTCATGTAACTTACCTTTTATTTTCTTCTGATTGCTACAATAGCCAAATCGTGAAGATGAATATGCAAGGATCGAGGCAGCGGGTGGCAAGGTCATACAATGGAATGGGCATCGTGTTTTTGGCGTTCTTGCAATGTCAAGGTCCATTGGTGAGTTTATCTGGGGGTTAATTCCGGTAACATTTTTTGGATTCAATTCCTATTTTAGGAAAACATTTTCTTTTTCACAGAGAAAACCGAACTTTAAAAGTTTGGATAGAAACCCTCAAGCTGTCAAAACGTTCATAAAAACACAACTTTAGAAAAGCCATGTTGACTTTTGTTACGTGGCACTGATGGCTCTTACTCTACATACTAGTTAAGTTTAATCAAGGTTGATGATTACCTATTTACCTTGAATAAATCCTTTTGAAAGTTAAAGAGTCATGTAACATAGTTGGTTATCTTTTTATGCAGTTTACGCTTTATTTCCTCACGGTTCCAAAATTCTTGGTTCATTTTATTTTTGGTTTTGCAAAAATGAATGTCCAATTTCAAGCTCCCCAAACTCTCTACACTAATAACAAAATTACAAAACTGCAAAAGTAAAATTGACATATTAATTATAGTCAGTAACTCAGTATATATACTGTGCGTCTGTACCTTTGTAAGACTATGTAGCATGTTTCTTGTGGACTGTTATCTTGGGATGGAAGTAGTATTTTATCACGAAGTATCTAAAATACCCTTTAAGCCATTTTTCTTAACCTTTCTTGAATTGGTGTGTTTTGTAGGTGACGGGTATTTGAAGCCTTGGATAATACCTGAACCAGAAGTCACTTTCACTCCACGAGCTAGAGAAGATGAATGTCTTATCCTAGCCAGTGACGGGTTATGGGACGTGATGTCAAATGAGGAAGTATGTGAAGTTGCTAGAAAAAGGATCCTTATTTGGCACAAAAAGAATATTGGAATGCCCATTGAAAGGGGCGTAGACGGAGTCGATCAAGCAGCACAAGCAGCGGCCGATTATCTAACAATGCTTGCGTTACAAAAAGGAAGCAAAGACAACATATCTGTGATAGTGGTGGACCTTAAATCCCAAAGGAAGTTTAAACCAAAGCCTTGATGATGATAGTATATGTTCACCCATCGTTGGTTTTACCATAGTTGCTGTACAATTCAAAAAATGAAGAAAAGAAGTGCACTTGTTTACATTACTTTGGCTCATTTCTTTAAAATATGGGCTCTAGTGTTTGTATGAGAATATGAGAATGATTTACTTATTTTGTATGATCTCTTACATATAAAAACATGGCTATGTAAACTGTATGTTTTCCTACAATCGATGTCAGTTAAGGTGACAACTTTGACCTGTATATGATCTTGTGCATGTAGTTTGTCTGAAGGGTCAAGTAGGTAGAATTGCAAAACGTATACACACTTTGGCAAAGTCTTCTAAAACTAGAGACCATAGAACAAGATTTGTTACCGATGCATTACTAGAACCAGTGCAGGATAGATTATAAATATGTCTGAAACATAATTAATGCTAACTGAAGAAAAACACAAATTTTTGGCTATGGATAGGATTACATATAGTTTTTCATTAGATAACCAGCAATAAACTAACAAGAAGATCTTTTTGCTATCATCCATCATCTAGCACAAACGACAAGCACGAAGCCTTTAAATTCATATCTAACGTCGACGCCTCACCCTAACCTCCGGGAATTTTAGAGGAGCAGGAAGAGTGGCCAACGTTATGTTGTGTTCTCTGATAAACTTGCAGCCCAGATATTCAAAGTGAGGCCTCAATGCACCAGTGGGCATTCTAAGATCTTCAGCTATGTCTGAGAATTCTGTTTTGAAGTTATCAACAATGAGAGTAAGCACCAAAACGTAGCTGATAAGAAGATCCCTTTTGTCATCAGCGAGTCTTTTTGATTCAATGTTGGCAAACATGTCATTGAACTTTTGGGTCAATATGTTTGGAAATGTATGATGTTTAGGGGATGAAAAGCCGTCCATGGAATGCTTGTCCTTAAATTTGATGAGATGATTGATGTACGAGTATATGCATGCAAGCTCCCTTGCCTTCTCATCCTACATCAGGAATTATAAAAGTATTTTTATCAAAGTGTAGTAACAGAAGAATGAATGACAATTAGCATGATGGTGTTACTAACAGGTAGCACGTGTCGATTTTGGTTGTATTTTATTCCACATGGGTGATGGGTCGAACAAAAATGTAGCTACAATGGAAACAGGTCAAATGGGCTGGAAGAGGTTGCAAGTCAACTGTTACCTAAAGTTTTATTTTTACTGTTTCCTGTTATCAAAATAGTCACATGTTGCCCAAAGTTTATTTTATACTGTTTCCTGTTATATGCATTAGCTATTTGTAAAGAAATTTATACTCCGTAGAATGGACAAAAAACAGTTTGCTTTTTGGCCTGTGCTAAAGAAATGACGTGTAACCCATCTTGACCTGTTTTACCCAACCTACCATTAAGTTTTCAGAAAATTGAGTCCCAAAATACAAAGTTTAACCTAGAGGTGTAAGTTTTAACTATTTGCTAACTGAGTCGAGTCTATTTGGGTTGTTTTATCTCTGCAGGGTGAAATGGGTATATTAATAATGTATAAGAAAACATGTCAAATGGTCGACGGTAGCCATTAATTATTCAAACGATTATAAGCATTAAACAATAATTAAATGATTGTATCATATTATTATTTCTAAAAAAACTGGACAAAATTTCAGGTCAATCCATATAAAAAAATATCTAATTTAAGTCACCAACCCAACCCAACCCATTATGTCACCTCTAATGTGATTAAGAAGCCGTGATACATGTATGCATATCGTCTAAAACCATAATGTAAATTATTTACCTTGACCTCGTCGATCTTATAAATTCTGTTGCAGACAAAAACAGGATAAGATTCAGGTGTTATATTTTTCCCTTCTTGCAAAATCTCAGCAATGTCTAGAAGGTATCTCCACTCTCCCTTTAAGATGATCTTTTCTAATGGATAAGCCTGTTGAGGTATTGTTGCTGATAGATCATGAGGTGGAATATTACGAGCACTACTTGTAGTTGCTACACCAACTTCAAGAGCTTTTGCGTTAACCTTTGCATCAGCCATCTTGCTATTTAAATCAGCTTGGGCCTTCGGATCATGGTTTGCACGTAGTGCCTTTTCTTTCTTGGCCTATGGTAACATAGAGCAAAGAATAAAAAAAGAATTAACCACACTCCAAAACTGGCATTGATTTTTAACTTGCGAGAGTTAGGGGTGTTCATGGGTCGGGTAATAAACCGAATAAACCGAAAACCAAACCGAACCGAAAAAAAAACCGAACCGAACTTGTTAAAACCGAACCGAACCGAATTAAAAATTCGGTTTTCGGTTTGGATATGGGTTTGGCTATCTCAACCGAAAACCGAACCGAAAACCGAATTTATATAAATATATATATATTTTTATATATTTATATTATTTTATATATAAAAAATATCCATTAAAATTTTATACTAATATAAAAAACACTTTTTTATGCTTGAAATATTTTTTTTTGAACAAATATATATATAATTAAATTAAAAATAAATATAAATAGTGTAATTCAAGTACAAATTTCGGTTTTCGGTTTTGACCCATAACCGAACCGAACTTCGGTTCGGTTCTCGGTTCTGTTCGGTTATAGATATTTTCGGTTCGGTTCGGTTTTCGGTTATGACCCAAAAAAATTTTTTAACCGAACAACCCGAACCGAATAAACCGATTAACCGAGAACCGAACCGATGAACACCCCCTAGCGAGAGTCACGTTGAGGAGTAACAGGCAAAAAAAGTGTTCAGGTAAACTGGTAACTTTTGTATTCAGCTTTGTGCCTTTAATCATTTTAAAAATTAGTGTAAATTATGTGGACAAAATCATACACATAATAAGTTTAGCTTCAAGCCAAATTGCACCTTGGTCGAAATTATCATAATGGTTAATGGGCTAAAATATTGAACATAGTGCATCAAGCCAGTTCCACTTCGAGATTGATAGACTAACTGCCAAAATGCACCAGTTCCACTTCGAGATTGATAATCTTATAAAAGGTTGTAATAGATTTATAGTTTTGTTGGCTAATTTTTAATCATGGTACCTTATTTTATAGAACGAAGTCTTTTAGGTCACCTTAACAATCAATATTAAGCCAAAATTATTACCTAACGTAGTTGCATCTTAATAAGATAACATGTTTAATATAAAAGTTGCATACCGTTCGTTCAGACTTTTTAGTCGAGAACTGAAACGTTTTTTCTTTTTTCTCTTCAGCTTCGTCTACTTTAGGAATTTCATCTGCACGTTTAACTTCATCATCGAACCTTGGTTCCAATCTAAAGATCTACACACAAGACATTAAAATGACATTAATCATATATAACACGGTTACTGGAGGTGTTTGGGATGCATTTATAATACAATTATTTTCAAGTATCAAGTAATCTTTCAGTACGAATTCTAACAATCTCATTATAACTTATATCCTGACATATTCACATTTGACAAAAGATGATTATCTATTCATTACAACTTCAAACACAAACACATCCAATCGCTATCTCAGCAACCCATTTATTTACTTTTCTACTTTTCATTATTCCATGTCACATAGCCAAAGGGGGTGTTTGGCTTATCTCACCATATAAGTTTATGGCTTTTGCAAAAACAACACTTTCAAAGGGCTTTGCAAAAGCCCTTTTTAACTCATATATATGTTATTAAGCACTTTCCAGTAAGCATTTGGGTAAGCTTATGTGTAACTCAAATAAGCTTAGCAAAATACTTAAAAAAAACTTCCATTATCTTATCATCAAAAGCCAATTGCCAAACACCCCTGTTAATCTATCACATTGATTATCCAGGGGTGTTTAGATTAGGTCATTTTATGGGCTTATAATTGTTGAAGTTTTGTAAAAGCTAGTAAGCACACAGTTTTGAGCGAGCTTGAGCTTATTAATTGCTTATTTAAGTACATAAGCAAAAGTTAAAAAAAAAAAAAACTAAAAAAAAAAAAAAAAAAAAAGTGAGCTTATCAGCTTTTCCAAATCTGAATAAGCGGATAAGCCAATAAAATAAACTAATTCAAACTCCTCACCCCTCTTAATTATCACAATTTTCAACAGCAGAAACATTTCCCAGCCATTATCTCATTACGAATTATTTAATCCTAACCTGCACCCGTGTAACACTACGCATCATTCCGATATAAGCAGAAATATCGAACAAAATCTTAGACTACACTTCAGCATATTACTATATTCAGATGCTCTTTGCCAAGCAATCACATTATTCGATTACTAGCATTAAGACTAGACTTGAATAACAANATTACGAATTATTTAATCCTAACCTGCCACTCCGTATTAACTAACCATTTCCGATATAAGAAACATATCGAACAAAAATCTCAGACTACTTCACATATTACTATATTAGAGACTCTTTGTCAAGCAATCAAACAATTATTCTATACCGCATTAGACTAACTTGAATCAAACAATTGAGTATATTAAGATTAATATACTCTGAATTTGCTCCATGTGAACAATCAGAAAACAATGTTTAGGAAACCAATTAAAAACATATTACGCATCTTCGAAACTGCATTAAAGCAAACCTACATTTTGTCACATAAACATATTTCCGAAAAAGATTATTTGCGTCCCACAAACACAAAAAAACAGATAATTTCAACCCTCCAAAACACAACAAAAACATCATAAACAAAACAAAAAAGAATACCTTATTAGATTCAATAGGAAGAATCTTCAAAACACCAGTCTCCTTATCAAGCACACCAAGGCTATAGCTACACACTTGTTGAGCAGTAGCCTCACCCGAACAATTAGTCCCTACAAACTTAACCTTATCATTATTGTCACAGCTCACAACAACTTGCATCCTATTACTACGTTTGACATGTTTCATAACCTTAACCTCAGTTTTCCTTTTTTTATATTTATCTGGGTCATACCCAGATGAGAAGTATCCTATTATTGGGAGTGATTTGTCGGGTGTAGGGTTTAAGGTTTCGATTTTGACATTGAGTGGTTTGGTTTTTTTGTGTTTTGAGGATTGTGGTTGTTGTTGTTCCATGTCTGGTTGTTCTGTTAGGGTTGTGTCGTGTTTGTGTTTTTTGCCCATGGTAATGAAAGTGGGCGTGTCAATATATGGAATGAATGTTAGGGTTTATGGAATTGGGGTGATACAGGCGGCGATGAGGTTTAATGATTAGTGCGTTTCAGGTCCATGCATGCATTTGACTCAAAATCAAAGCTTATAATGGAGAGAATTCCAAGTCTATGCTTAATGTGCTTGTTTTACTTCTATGTAACACTATGGATATTCATTAAAAAAAAAAAAAAAAAAAAAAAAAAAAAAATACAAAAAAAGCCCACACACACACACACAAAATAAAATAAAAAAAATAAAAAACCTCTAATCTCTCTTCGATATCATCACTATTAGAGCACTTACAGTAGTAAAGCCATTGTGGCGTTAAATAGGATTTAACGTGCGTTAAGGTGGAGTGAACCAATGCATCCTCTAGCGTTAAGCGTGCGTTAACGAGCAACGTGAAGGGAGTAACGCAAGTTAAAGGCGAGAAAGTGTGAAAAAAAAATCACTTTAAGCCCCTCAACGGCTATTTTTCTATCCGTTTGTTTAAAAAAAAAATTCAATTCCACNATACTTACTCTATAAGAAAAAAAAACCTTCTTCATTCACAATGGACCCAAATAAAAATGCCGAAGCACCTGAGACTTGGTCAGACATAGATGACGAAGAAGATATAGAGTTTATGATTGCTGCGATGGAGTATCATCAACGCTTAGAACAAGAAGAAGCTCATCCTCAGCCTCAGGTGCCTCGTACCCACATATTTCGTGAACGCGAGATTGCTGAAGAACGTTTGCTAAACGACTATTTCATTCAGGGTTGTAAGTATACGCCCCGTAATTTTCGTAGAAGGTTTCGCATGCGCCAAAAACTATTTCTAAAAATAGTCAAAGGTAGTGAATCTTATGAATCCAATTTTATTCCAGATCACTTTCAATACTTTAAGTCAGGGCATGATTGTACTGGTCGAGGGAGTATTAGTGCTCTTATGAAGTGTACAGCTGCCATACGCCAATTGGCATATGGCAACGCACCCGATGCGTTTGATGAGTATTTGCAAATGGGTTCGAGTACTATGCGTTTATGTCTTGATAATTTTAACATGTGTGTTATGGATTTGTTTATGCCTGAGTTTTTAAGAAAACCAACATGGGCGGACATTCAAAGTATTTACCTAAAGCATGAACGGGAACATGGTTTTCCGGGAATGCTTGGTAGCATTGATTGTATGCATTGGGCGTGGAAAAATTGTCCGATGGCTTGGCAGGGGCAATTTGGTAGGGGTGATAAAAGATACCCAACGTTAATGCTTGAAGCTGCTGCTTCACAAGATTTGTAGATTTGGCATGCATTTTTTGGTATGGCAGGTGCAAATAATGATATTAATGTTTTGGATAACTCTAATTTGTTCGACGACTTGCTAAAAGACGAATCCCCAAGGGCACCCTATATGGTAAATGGAAGAAGGTATGAACAGGGGTATTACTTGGCTGACGGAATTTACCCACAGTGGGCAACTTTCGTCAAATCCTTCTCGGCAACGACTGACGAGAAACATAGTTATTTCAAAAGGAAGCAAGAAAGTGCATGAAAGGATGTCGAACGTGCTTTTGGTGTGCTCCAAGGACGGTGGGGTATACTACAACAACCAGCACGTGCTTATGAAATTGTCAAGATACAACGAATCATGTATACCTGCATTATTTTGCATAACATGATATTGAAAGATCAAAAGTTTGCGCTCCGTGACTATGGCGAACTGTTTGTGGATCCGGTACCACATTTGAGGCAACAAACATGGATCGACAGATGTGATACCCAGGAACGCAAGTCAAGGGAAATGCGCGACTCAGAAATGCATTCTCAGCTCCAACGAGACCTTATGGAGCATGTTTGGCAGAAACGTCTTCAACGCCAACACCAACACCAACATGAAGAAGAATATTCCGAAGACGATGAATAATTAGTTGTAATTCGTTTCGTTTAATTTCCTATGTTTCGGTCTTTTTTCTTAATCGTTGTTATTGTTATTTTAAGTTTTTTTATATTTCGTATTGTATTGTTTAAGTTTTAATGTTATGTGGTTTATTAAATGAATTGTTAGTTTTAGTTTAGGGGTTGAATTTGAAAATAGTTGAGTTAAAGCTGAGTTATGAATGAGGGTGTTTTTTTGTAAATTAAGATGAAAGTGTTAAAGCTGATGTGACGCTGACGTAACACTGTGTTAAATTTTAACGTGAGTTATTGTCGTAAGTGCTCTTAATGATGTTTCACTCTCTTTTCTTGCCGGATAAATTCACTCAAAGTATTATCTCCCTTACTCTATTGTAAACATCTTTCAGTCTTAAAGTCAAAATTTTATAATGTATATAAAATGTTATTCTTTCTTTATCTCTTAAATATAAAGAAAAGAAGCATCGCAATCACATTTAATCTCATGTGTGATTCAATACAGATAGACGACAATGTAAACTTTACACGACTAATAATTTGGACCATGTTAATGAAGTAGATTATTAAAAACATGTGCCATTTATAATTGGCGTGTTATTTTAAATTTAATTCAAACTGACAAATAGCTTAATTCTTCCANATATATATATATAAAACTCAACTTGGATGAAAAAATAACTACAACCCTCTTAACTGCAGCTTGTTAAACAAGTTTGTGCGAAGGACGAAATGAGGAAAAGAATATTGAAGAGAGCCTTTGATCTTATTAAAAAACATGTGAGTACGAGTTATGAATGATGTGACATTTCCTCCTAGACAATCTTATCCTCACTCATGGATTTTTTTTTCTCCCCCCCCAATCAACAGGATGTTTCAAATCAACAGGATGATGGCTATCTTGATAAGGAAATATGTATTAAGTTATTTAAAGAACTTAATACTTACATGTATCTAACTCAATCTCATATTCTTGAATCAAGTACCTTAACAAACATATTTTTCATCCTTTTTCAATTATATGTGAGTGAGATTCTGAATAAGCTGTCTCTTACCTAACGTTCATTATATGTGGATATCTACACATTGTTTTATTTTTATGTTATGTTGATGAGTAGAGGGGTCTATATACGCATCCCTTATATTTCAGTGGCATTCATTAATTGAATTCTCTTTTAAACTAATACATATGTTGAAGTTGTGCCACCTATGTTTTGTAGCTTTCCTATTCTGGGCACTAACAAGTAACTCTCATTCAGGACTCTGCCAAAAATATCAGAAGATGATTTTGAGGTGATATTTGAGGAATTGGACGACAGTGGAAATCTTCAGGTATTATTTGGTCTATATCGTATCCTCTTCGCATAAAGAGTTACTGACATGATCCCTCTCTACGATTGTACATTATTTTTTTCCATCATTCTTTCTAGCACCCAAAATCATGTGACCTGTCTTGTATTGACTTCCTATCCTTTGTTTTCTTTGAGCGAAAATTACGGCAGACCCCCATTTAGGGAGGGTGTCTCACAAAATGCCCATTGACTTGGGTGTTTACAAATCTGGACCTAGATCCCGTGACCATTTCTACGCGACATCTCTAAAGCGTACGTGGACCAATCAAATGCGAAGGAAAAAAAAAACAACACACAATGTCGCGCTAAAATTGGCTAGACATCTCCAAAATGGCACGAAACTCCAAAAAATAAAAACCCTAGACCATGTAGATACAAAAGTGGCACGACATCTCTATTTTTACGCGACATGGATGTTTTGCATTTGTTTTTCTACAAAGATCTACAAAGATGCATGCGTTGAGGTTTTTGCATGGATGTTTTGCATTTGTTTTTCTACAAAGATGCATGCGTTGAGGTTTTTGCATTTGTTTTTCTACATTGAGGTTTTGCATTTTTACGCGACCAAGTATCATTAGTTGCTTCACATTCATGATGCATGTGTTAATGTTATAGAAAAATAACAGTTTTTACATTGTTTTAGAGATGTCGCGTAGAATTGTCGCGTAGAATTAGTTGCTTCACGTAGAATTGTCGCGTAGAAAAATAACAGGTTGTAGGTGATTGATATTTGATTAGGAGCTACGATTGGGAGGCCTAAATTTGTGCTTAAAGATATGCCTAAACCTATGTGTCATCATCCTAATAGTTGCAGCTAAGAGACCAACGTTATCACAAATTATCATAGATCATGTCACATTTGTTTAGGCCTAAATTTAGGCACATATGTTAGGTCTCCCTATCATTTTCCTTTGATGAGTAGTCTAGAGGTATGGCATCTCTGATTTATCACAAATAACAGTTTTTACATTTAACTATAAAATAACCAAAGCAAATTAAGAATTTTAACAACAATTTTACAAGTGCAATCGAAATATTAGGGATAATTTCAAAAGTACACCTAAAATCGAATTTTGCTCCACGATTTGAAGTTTACATTTGTTTTCTAGTTTACAAAGGATTTGAAGTTACAAAGAGCTTAAAGAGGTAGACAAAAATTAATAAATTGTAAACTATACATGGAGAAGTTACAAAGAGCAAGACAAATTGAATGGTCATTTGTGTAGAGTTGATAAATTTTATTTATATATTTTGCAAACTATGCATGTTTAATCTACCATTTAAAATTGAATGGTCGTACGTATCAATGTCATATGTCGTGTAAAAATTTAAGCGAACACGACATTGTCATTGATTTGTCATTTCAATATCTGTAGTTATGCAAGTCATTGAGTATGAATATTTTTGGCAGTATTTATAATTGAATGTTTGTGTAAGCTTTTAAGTGAATACAGAGTTGTCATCTCATTGTCAGCAATTCAAAATTGAATGGTCGTATCAATGTCATATGTCGTGTAAAAATTTAAGCGAACACGACATTGTCATTGAGTTATCATTTCAATGTCTGTACTTAAAAAAAAAATATTTTTTCTGCTAGCCATCTATGATTCACTTTATAAGCTACCTATGATTTGAAATATACATAGACTTGATAATTTTGTATAGAGTAGCCATGAATTCTAATATTAAGAAGTTCAAATGTGTGCTACATTTTGATGATGAGCATCGAGGTGTCATTATGTATAATGATTTGACGTACGCAGGTTTAGTTGGGTTGTTGGTGAGGAAATTCAATTTAGATCCAAATGTTCCGATTAAATTGTCCTGTAAGTTGGCTTCATTTAACTATCGTCTTGACATTACTGAAGATGATGAGGTAATGTTTTTTATTGAATGTGCTTGTAGTGCTTCTGATGTAGTGGCACAATTGTATGTTGTTCAACCCAACAAATAAGATGATTGTATTTATCTTGCTTTATGTTAAGTGGCTTGTGTTTTATTAATTAATGTTTGTTCTTTCTTTTAAATAAATGTAATTTGGATGCTAACATTTATTTTAACATTGATTACGAAAAACATACTAAAATTACATTATTAAAGCATACATGACACACATTGAGCGATATAATTAATAATGGAAAGAATTCTTCCATATCCCTTTATGACGTTCATCTGCTTTAGCATCCTCATTCTCAAAGTGTTCTTGTTCCGCCCATTCAACCATTTGATCCACAGTGTAATCTGATTGTCCTGTAACATGTTTTCCATCTTCGTTGTCACTTGTGTAGTCTGTTATCACATGATCCATCATTTTTGCTAAGGTAGCATTTGGGCATATATACTTTGAAATAATAAAATTGACGCCGCCATGGTCAATGTAAATTTCCAACTCTCCTTGTGAAGCTGAAATATCAAACATCACATGCATATCATAGTTGTTTCTTAGTTTTACGGTTATTGAAAACCCAGTATGTGGTACTTGATAATAAAGAGCATGAATCTTCTTATCAAGAATGTTAAACAAATATTGCTTCAGTTCTTCCAGCTTCATTCTTGGAATATTGATGTTCATCTTCCAACCGTTTACATACTTCGGATTTTCGCCATTGCAAACCAATTGACCATTATTGTGAACAACAAAATTGAAAAGGGTTTGTGTATACGGTGTAGTAGGTTTAGTTTGTTGCTTGCACTTTAGTTTAAACCGCACACGATCTTCACGTTTGGTTTTTTTCTGAACCAATTGATGTAGATACCGGACACGCTCTTCACGTTTTAATTTTGTTTCTTCTGAAATTACACCAGCAAATGCTTCTTCCAAAGAACCATCATCTGGGATCAATGTTGTGCTTAGATCTATGTGATGATCAGAAACGAAAACTTGGATCTTCCCAGCAACTTTTGCGAAGTCATACATAACATCAATATCATAATCGTTTTTAATTTCTTTCATACCATTTAACGTGTTGTTTTATGGCAATGCGTAACATATACTGTGGACCGTTGCTGGTAATTTTCTCATGAGATAGGTGAGCATATCTTGAAAATCAAATTGTGGAACAATAATATTCATGTGTGAACCATCTTGATATGTTAGTGGGTTAAGTGTAAACTTTCCATTGTAGTTGATAGTGAATTCGAAAGTGGGGTTATTAGATGTTGACATTTTTTTGAAGGCACAATTGAGTTGTGTCTTTGAAACCACAGAGTAGTATGTATATATATAAAAGATTTTGATACGACAAAGGTGAATAGTAATTTCTTTGTCAGAATTGGTGAATGACTAATCAATTAAATGCTTTTTATGATTAAAGCTGAAAACAATTAAAGAAGATAATTAAATCTAGAATATTATAATAGAAAAATGAAAAGCATAATACGACATTACAATTAAAACATACCTAGATTTAGAAAAAAGTAAAATTGTGACTCGGACAATAGAAATTGAAAAGCATAATACAATGTTACAAGCATAACAAGCCCATAGATACTAACTAGTTAAATAACTTTTTTGAACAAGAAGGTTTATCTTGTATATTCTTCTTGGTATGGTCATTATTGCATTCATTGGCCACAACGAGTGGTGATAGCTCCACCCGTGAAACGTATACATGTAGTTTGTTTTGTTGTAGTTGGGTATACGTTAATATACTTTCGCGGTCTTCAATAGCATCAGCCAATGGTAAGAGCCCTGAATCAAGACTACAATTTGGTTTTTTTTACATAAAAATAGGTTGGGGAGTTTTCATCGTAACCTAAACAATTTGTTAAGATTAGTTTCAATTGATCAGCCGAAAAAGTTTCGATCTCGACCGGATCTATGCAAGTAATTAAACCGCCTATGAAGTTTCTCCTTGGTGGGGAAGTAAACCTCCCGTAATGGTGAAGTAGAACTTTGAATGTCATTTTTTGAACTTTATGAATATTAGAAAAAAGAATGTAAGGTTTTAGTGAAATGTAAGTGGGACAATGTGTCTTATATAGTGTGACATGAACATGTATTTATTATTTTCATGAATGACACTATTTGTGCCATTAAATAAACAGTGAAACTGACGATGTGCATACTTTTTATCTTGCAACCATTGTCCTATCAAATCAATGGTCTAAATGACCATATTTTTCTTAGCTGTCATTTATAGTATTTAAATAGGTTTTTTGTGAAAAGACATAAATGCATTACAATTGGAATATATTACAAGATTGTTAACAAATGTTACAAAATTACCACTACATGAAAATAACCAACAAGAGCAACTAAATAATACTAACCAAATAAATTAAACCAACTATTATTAGGTTGTTGAGTGTTTATATCATTTAAATGTTGAGAGGGGTATGCTTGGGAATCGTATTGTTCATAGCCATGTGACGGGTATTGATGGGCATGTTGTTCATGACTTGTTTGCCCTTGGTTATATGGGTCCGTTGTGTAAAACCTTTGATCATATGGTTGTGTTGGGTATGTGTTTTGTTCGAAAACATGTGCTTGGTATGTGTCATAAGTAGGAAAATTTTGATGATGTGTTTGAGTCGGGTATGAGTCGAACGTCGGTTGAGGCTGATGTTGCTCGTTAACTGTTTTTTTCTTTTTTGGATATTTTTTTCTTTTGCTAAGCATTTCATCAGGGACGAATGGTTGTTTGCAATTCGTACGTTGGTGTCCCGCTTCACCACACCTACCACAATGTCTTACTCTTGGTTCCTCACCCTAGGATCGTATACGGTTAGTATTTTTTGGCCGCCCAGGTTGTGGGTTGTCCATTCGTGGAGGAATGATGGGTTTTATATGTGTGGGATACTCCCATTCGTGGTACTCTCCAACAAAATTAACGGCCTCTGCATAAGTGGCTTGGTATTTTGGTTTTTTAAACCAATCTTGTACGAATTCCAAACAATCTGTTTGATTTAAAAACCGACTAACAGCAATAACGTGACCACAAGGTATCCCGGAAAGCTGACATTTGCGGCAATCACATGTCTTATTCGTTAAGTTCACTTCCCGATTGTATCTCCCATCAAAAACCTGGAACCGATGTTGCATAACCCCGTATATATCCAAGTTGCGCTTTTGAACTTTCTCCTTTCCACTTTATGGGCAGCCCAATCTGTTATTTCATACTTCATGTTTGCTGCATAAACACATAGGCATAAAAAAGTGACATTATATTAAATGAAACCACAAAAAATATGAATATATTGTTTTTAACGATAAATACCAGCAACTTGACGACGTTTAAAATACCAATCTTGCACCATTTTTCGATATTGCTCAGTCAACATTGTGATAGGCAGTTTCCTTGATTTCACTGTACACGCATTAACAGACTCAACGCTGTTAGATGTACAATAATTGTAGCGAGTGAGTGGGCAATATGCTCTGGACCATCTATGAACACCCGCTTCTATCAGCTTGTGGTACGCCTTAGGCTGAATATTGAGCAGTATTTGCATCTTTCTATCAAATTCGTCAGGTGTATATGCTTTGCATATTCTCCAAAATAGCGCCTTTGTTGAGTCCTTTTTCAAAGAAAGGTTCATCATTAGATGACGACAACATATACCATGAAACGCCAATGGGTATTCATTACGTACAGCTAACGCAATAGAAGGATGCCTATCATATATGATAACCAAATTCTGGCTATCGCCTATGCATTCTTTAAGGCATGAAAACGACCATGACCAACAATCACCAGTCTCCCCTCTGCATATACCGTAGGCAATGGGCACAATTTGGTTGTTTCCATCCATGCCTACAGCTAACAAGTTTGTACCTTTGTATACACCCTTCAAATGTGCCCCGTCGACTATAAGCAGTGGTCGAAGATGTTTCACGAAAGTTCGAATCTGAAAATTATATTTGTAAACACGTTATAATATGTAAACTTACAATAAGGTGTAACAATTAAATGAATCAAAAGAATTAGTATCACTTACTGAAACACCAATGGCAATGAATAACATCTCGAATACTCCTTATTTGTTTGTCTTGATACGTGTTTTGGTTCCTGGGTTTTTTTTCCAAGTTGTGACAATTATACGGTAACATTTCAAACGATTCTGTTGGTGAACCCCTTATCATTTTCAACCCATAATCCTTTCCTCTCCATGCTTGTTGGTAAGATATACTTAGTTTATGTTGCTCTAACATGTCTCTTTGCATATCTTTTGGTTTTAAATCTCGTCTAGCATCCTTTAACTTTTCTCTAAAAATGTGACCAATAACTTTTTTATTTGCATTTCGATGGTTAGGATATGTTTGAGTTTTGTCACACGTGTGAATATCAAGCATACCCGTAACTTCGAAAACATTTGTACCTTCAACTCGTCTAGAGTTAATTTTCCATCCGCATTGCTTATAATGATAGCATTTACAATCATACCTGTTTGGATCTGACTTTCGTACTAAAAACTGGTAACCTTCTTTTATAGATTTCAACCTAACTTCTCTGTCCATTTCTTCTTTTGTGTCAAAAAACTTTCCAACGAAAATAGTAGTATCACTATTATTTTGGTTAGAAGCTTTGGGCTGGTAAAATGGGGTTTCTGGAACGCCAGGCAATAGTGAAAAAATATTCTTCCATTTATGGTGGTTTGGTTTTGGGTTTTTACTTTTTTCAACAAAAACATCATTTTCTTCTTGCTCTAATTCAACAAAACCATCATTTTCTTCTTGCTCTTCTTCAACAAAACCATCATTTTCTTCGTTTTCTTCTTCATCATCTGACCCGAAAGCAAATGATGCTCCCGGTTTTGTGAAGTTAGCCTCATCTTTATAACCGGACCCATTAATTTCATAATCATTTGGTTCAAAATTTTGAGATGGGCCGTCATTAAAAAAAGACATAGTTTGGGGTTTATTTATGAAATAAGCTGAGTTACCTTCATAAGTATAAGACCCGACGTTTTGGTTGGTGGTTGTTTCAAAAAAAATCGTAGAACGTTGGGTTTTCTTGTGTTGACCTAAAAAACGTAGTTTCTTGACATTCTTTTGCTTTAACCACATACAGATGTGGCATTTCTGGATTCGAATAAGCGTAATCGGAAAAGAATGTTACCTCGTCGTCGTCAATGATATCCATTCGAACATCAAATGAAGGGTGTGAAAACTTAAAATTCAACCGAATATTGGGATCCAAGTTGAATTTAGCACGCACAAAATCAACTAACCATGTGTAGGTTATATTAGGGTACATAATCACACCTCGTTCGGTGTTCTCAAAGTGTAAAATACATTTGAATTTTTTTGAATCTGAACTCATTGCTTGTTGTGTGGTATCTGATTTTAGGTGTACTACAAGTGTTTGTTCTGGATATACCGTTAACACATACTATATGTGTATATATATGTATACAATGCTGGTTCAAAACATGTATGTGTATTTTTTTACACGACATATGACATAGACTTGACAACTGTACGACATTGATTTGACAACACCCAATTATAGTTGTTTGTATTTGCATTTTTTTACACGACATATGACACAGACTTGACAATTGTACGACAATGATTTGACTACTCCATAACAGTTGCTTGTATGTGTATTTTTTTACACGACATATGACATAGACTTGACAACTGTACGACATTGATTTGACAACACCCAATGAAAGTTGTTTGTATTTGCATTTTTTTACACGACATATGACACAGACTTGACAACTGTACGACATTGATTTGACTACTCCATAACAGTTGCTTGTATGTGCATTTTTTACACGACATATGACAATGATTTGACTACTCCATGACAGTTGCTTGTATGTGCATTTTTTTACACGAGATATGAGACCGAGTTGACACATTCTTCCTATATTTAAGTCCAAAATTACATTGAATCTAATCCTAAATTGCTTACTAAAAATCATTCAGAAATATTTTCCTTTCCATATTCAAATAATGTCGGACAACATACCATTCGACCTTCAAGTTGATATCATGAATAGGCTTCTAGTTAAGTCTTTATTACAGTTTCGTAGTGTGTCAAATAGGTGGAGGTCTTCCATAGACTTCATCCGTAGTTACGGTTTTCGTGACACAGATATGTGTTGCTTTAATTTAACATATATGCAAGGTAACCTAGGTTTCATGTTTTCAGTTAATGAAAGTTTAGCTTTCACGCATCTGGATACAAAACCTCTTCAACTTCAAACTCTTAAGCCAATTGCATCTTCTGAAGGTGTATGGTGCTTTACATATGGCTCAAATATGATGGTTGTTCTTTGGAACCCATCAATTAAAATATCTGTAGGCATATTCGTCCCTAGTTTCTTGAACCAGCCAGATTCACCAAAAATGGTGATTGGTTTTGGTGTCCGTCCAGACACTTTAGACCCAACCATTTTAAAGATTAATTACCCGTATTACGGTCAAGGACCATGGTATGTTTCAGTCTATACGTTGAGTACGAGGCGTTGGGAGAATCTAGAAAATGACCATTTGCCCCATGAAACAATTAGAATTAAACGGTCGGGTCAAGCAGTAGTGGGTGGTAAAATTTTTTGGGTTGGTTCTAAAAAATTTGTTTACAACGATGGTAATTCATACAAACAATACATGATTGTCTCCTTTGATTTGGTTTCCCACCAATTTCAGGTACAAGACATACCTGAACTGATAAGGTTCATAGTTCCGCCACCATTCTATATATCACAGTTACGAAACTCTCTCGTAATGTCAGGAAGTTTCCTTGCAGAGGAATACAGAATTTTGTGTACATGGGTGCTAGAATTTGATGGTGGAATTGTATCATCGTGTACAGTGCTATTCACCATCCCTTTTCTAATTGAACATGTGGTAAAATTGATAGGATTTACCAAAGATGAGGAACCAATTGTCGAGTCTAAGAGCAACCAACATTCGGCGAACTCACTACAAGTGTACAATAAAACATCTCAACAGTTTCAAAACATAGGTATTGAAGCCAATGGTGGTTCATTTTTCATTGGCCCATAAAAAGAATCACTAATCCTGCTTAATCAACCAAATAATACCTATATGCTTTAGTTTATGTTTTTAACATTAGCAATGCATTTCTTTTAGGTTTAAAGTAATGTACTAGTTTCTTGACTTGTAACGCTATTTCTTTATGGTTAATGTTTAAAGTTTTATTTGTGTGTCTAGAAATGAATATGACATTGAGTTGACAAGTCCATGACACTGCATATGACACGGATTGTACGTGTAATTAATTAAACTGCATATGACACGGATTTGACAAGCCTCTGACAATAACGTGTACGTGTAATAATCTACGCGACATCTTAAAAAGATTTTTCTGTACACAGACATGGATTTGACATCTCAATGAAAATTTATATATAAATACTCGTTCATGGTTCAATTTCTACAAACACATATCCAAATAACTTTACGCTTCTACTCTCTACATAAATTTTAAAATTCACACAATGTCCCAACAAAACAAAACCGAAAACACGAAAAGATACCACAATTCGCAATTCGTTCCACCCAGAACAAACAGGGACACAACATACGCCACCCAACATAATGTTGGGGGTTCTTCATCCTCTTCAAACATTTCGGATAGGATAATACCCAGTCCTGCTGGTATTGTTCAAGCGGCCTGGCTTCGCAAAAATACAGCCATTAGGGAAGGTGGCCCCGAATACGCTCTAGTGCCAACACAAGAATATGTTAGGAAAGTAAGCGAGGATGTCACTGAGGATGAACATTTTACAAGTGGGCCATGGCTGAGCGCGATTCATAAGTTGCTTAATGATAAAGGTGTCATTGTAACTGGTTGTCTTGGAGATATAAACTTAAAAAGATTTTTCTGTACATAGACATGGATTTGACATCTCAATGAAAATTTATATATAAATACTCGTTCATGGTTCAATTTCTACAAACACATATCCAAATAACTTTACGCTTCTACTCTCTACATAAATTTTAAAATTCACACAATGTCCCAACAAAACAAAACCGAAAACACGAAAAGATACCACAATTCGCAATTCGTTCCACCCAGAACAAACAGGGACACAACATACGCCACCCAACATAATGTTGGGGGTTCTTCATCCTCTTCAAACATTCCAGATAGGATAATACCCAGTCCTGCTGGTATTGTTCAAGCGGCCTGGCTTCGCAAAAATACAGCCATTAGGGAAGGTGGCCCCGAATACGCTCTAGTGCCAACACAAGAATATGTTAGGAAAGTAAGCGAGGATGTCACTGAGGATGAACATTTTACAAGTGGGCCATGGCTGAGCGCGATTCATAAGTTGCTTAATGATAAAGGTGCCATCGTAACTGGTTGTCTTGGAGATATAAAAAATAATAGCGTAAAAAGTAAACTTGAACTAGTTGTAGCTGTAATCAAGTCTTGTACGCCTAACATGTTGGGTGAGCTTACGGTGACACTAAAAGATCCTACGGGGACAATTTCTGGTACAATCCATCACAAAGTCCTTACAGAAGAGGCGGGTTACAAAAATTCCATCAAAGTCGGAGCTGTGTTGGTACTTCGTAATGTTTCAGTGTTTACCCCAAAATCAATACCCCCTTGTCTTAACATAACAATAAGGAACATGGAAGCGGTTTTCGACAAGGATACCGTTTTTATTGGCTGAATCGTTGCATGTTTATTTCGTAAGCTTAGGTTTAATATTGTGTATGTATTGATTATGTAAGACATCGTCGCCTTTTCTCTTTGTATTGCAACCTTCATGTAGTGGAATAGTAATTTAATAAAAGCTTAGAAATTATATCAAATAAAATTAAAAATAAAATATTTATCATACATCATAACAGAGAATTTCATCATGGTGGAAACCTACAAGTAACAACTTTGGCATATGCTCTTAGTTAATCTACCCACACATATGAGTCGGCTCACACCGCCTTTCGTAAAACATCTTCGCCATTTTATATCTAATATTGGAGAAAAAGCGAACGACATCCCCATTGACAACTATCGGTGGCCATTTACACGTGACAAACTCATGTATTAGCCAACAAGTGATTACTCCACAGTCACTAAAGTTTCCTTGTTGTGGGATCAGAAAAGTGTCGTTGTAATGGTATTCAAAATCGTAGTATGGACGTCGTGTTCTTCTGAAATGTACAAGCGCTTCTAAACATGGGTTAAGAACTTCTGTCCATTTCGTTATATAATTTCTTATATCTTCACCACGTTGACTACTATGCATAGAGTCGAGAACCATCAACTTGGAATCATGTAAATCAATAGTTACTGTCACCCAATGATCCCCGAATGGATTCATCGGCATCGCCACCTACATATAAAAATTATGGAAATATATACAATTAAATAATCTAGTAAAGAGTAATTTTTACAAACCTAATAAACGTTGAAATATATTCATTTACCCAACGTACAACATCCCATGACGGATATGGAACCTAAATTCTTTGTCCATGTCTTCTTTTGTGTCAAAAAACTTTCCAACGAAAATATTAGTATCACTATTATTTTGGTTAGAAGCTTTGGGCTGGTAAAATGGGGTTTCTGGAACGCCAGGCAGTAGTGAAAAAATATTCTTCCATTTATGGTGGTTTGGTTTTGGGTTTTTAATTTGTTCAACAAAACCATCATTTTCTTCTTGCTCTAATTCAACAAAACCATCATTTTCTTCTTGCTCTTCTTCAACAAAACCATCATTTTCTTCGTTTTCTTCTTCATCATCTGACCCGAAAGCAAATGATGCTCCCGGTTTTGTGAAGTTAGCCTCATCTTTATAACCGGACCCATTAATTTCATAATCATTTTCTTCAAAATTATGAGATGGGCCTTCATTAAAAAAAGACATAGTTTGGGGTTTATTATGAAATTAGCTGAGTTGCCTTCATAATTATAAGACCCGACGTTTTGGTTGGTGGTTGTTTCAAAAAAATCGTAGAACGTTGGGTTTTCTTGTGTTGCCCTAAAAAACGTAGTTTCTTCACATTGTTTTGCTTTAACGACATACAGATGTGACATTTCTGGATTAGAATAAGCGTAATCGGAAAAGAATGTTACCTCGTCGTCGTCAGTGATATCCATTCGAACATCAAATGAAGGATGTGAAAACTTAAAATTCAACCGAGTATTGGGATCCAAGTTGAATTTACCACGCACAAAATCAACTAACCATGCGTAGTTTATATTAGTGTACATAATCACACCTCGTTCGGTGTTCTCAAAGTGTAAAATACATTTGAATTTTTTTGAATCTGAACTCATTGCTTGTTGTGTGGTATCTGGTTACATGTTTATTTCATAAGCTTAGGTTTATTATTGTGTATGTATTGATTATGTAAGACATCGTCGCTTTTTCTCTTTGTATTGCAACCTTCATGTAGTGGAATAATAATTTAATAAAAGCTTAGAAATTATATCAAATAAAATTAAAAATAAAATATTTATCATACATCATAAAAGAGACTTCATCATGGTGGAAACCTACAATTAACAACATTGGCATATGCTCCTAGTTAATCATACCCACACATATGAGTCGGCTCACACCGCCTTTCGTAAATCATCTTAGCCATTATATGTCTAATATTGGAGAAAAAGCCAACGCAATCCCAATTGTTTATTTGTAACGGTGGCCATTCACGCCTGACAAACTCATGTATTAGCCAACAGGTGATTACTCCACAATCACTAAAGTTTCCTTGTTGAGGGACCAAAACAGTGTCGTTGTAATGGTATTCAAAGTTGTAGTATGGACGTCGTGTTCTTCTGAAATGTCCAAGCGCTTCTAAACATGGGTTAAGAACTTCTGTCCATTTCATTATATAATGCCTTATAGCTTCACCACGTTCATTACAATGCATGGAATCGAGAACCGTCAACTTGGAATCATGTAAATCAATAATAACTGTCACCCAATTATCCCCGAATGGATTCATCGGCATCGCCACCTACATATAAAAATTATGGAAATATATACAATTAAATAATCTAGTAAAGAGTAATTTTTACAAACCTAACAAACATTGAAATATATTCACTTACATAACGTACAACATCCCATGACGGATATGGACGAGTGCTACCGTCCAGCATTCCCCTAACCGAAGGATTTATCGAAAGCATGTGTACAAGACCTTTATCGGTGGAGTAACACGATGCAGTCCATGTTTTAGAAACTGTCCATATATCATTGTTAGCCCTTTTTCTTATTAGCATCTCCATCCAACAATTTATTTGCTGATTTAAAAGATTAAACTAAATCAGTTAACGTTCTTGAAACTAAAATAATATAAACCTTTCAACAAAATAAAACAACAGAGTTACATCATCACTCAACCAACCGATTTTTTGCACCCCTGGATCAGTACCACTTTTGTATAAATCTGGAACTAGTTGTTGAAAGAACGTAGTATCTGCTGTCCAACCCACTGGATGACAGTCAAGGTATATCTGTGATGGGTCGATGAGGAATTGCTCAAAACTAACATATGGGTAACGCCTTACCTGAAAACAAAAGATAAGATACAATATCGTTACAACTTTGTTAATTATAAACTTCATGTAGTTAAAAATGTATTTTTTTAGTATTACCTTCGCAAGGTCAACACTAGCAATTACTATTGGATCGCCAAAACCAGTACCAACACACGTAACATCATCCTCGTGCGCATCCTCATCAACCGCTTCATTTTCTAAATTAAACGGTGGAATGTTGGATGTACTCTTTTTTTGTTTAGTCTTACCACGTTTCTTAGGGAGGATAGTGGTTGGTCCCTGTTGGGTCCAAGGATATTGTTGGTATTTACCCGGACGGCAATCTCTCTTGGGTCGCTCGATCTCATCCTTAAAAAATAATAAAAAAAAGTAATATGAGCTTCATTATGTTTACTAAATTTATAATTCATATAAAAAACATAACCATCAGTCAAATATAAATAATGAAAACTGGCAAAAATAATCATCGATAATTAATAGGTTACCCGCATGTCAACTGCCATGTCCGGGGCGAAAGATGGACCTGCCTGGGGATCCATAGGCGTGGCAAACGCGGCAAATCCCATTGGTGTAAGGTTAGAATTATATCCAGTGGAGAGAAACGGGGATGGATACGTAGAAGTCACTGGCGGTGTGGGTACAGGCTGACCGCCAAAGAAAGAGTCGGTCGGCGGCCCACAAGGTGAATGGCCGGTGTGTGGTAAACCCTGCATATAAAATTATAACTTATGTTAAATATAAAAAAAAAAGCTAAAACTATTAAACATAAAAGAACAAACGATAAATACATGTGTGTCTTGAGTCACCCTAAAGTCACTAAAACCAACGGGTTCGTCACCAACAAAGCTTGTTTCTTTATGGATTGCTTGATTATTTAGCTGCATACAAAATTTTTATCAAATATTTCAAAAAAAATGTTAATAAAATAAATGAAAACTATTTACAACAAATACCTCGGCAAGTTTTTTCAACTCCAATTGTTGTCGTTCCAACATCGCATCGTACACCTTAAACCTTTGCAAAATTTCCGGCGGAATTTCATCGTCCATCAATGAGTTTACTTGTGGCTGTCTCACTGG
>LBNU01013035.1:68917-92194 GCA_014162995.1 Artemisia annua | reverse complement strand
TACATTCCCGTAGTCAATGGAGAAAATAGTCTACACGGCATGAATATAACGAGGTTTTAAACCCCGCGTTTCGCGGTGGGATGTTTGAATACAAATTTTTGATTTTCATGTTAAGAACGATTGCCAAATCTCTTGCCGTTTGCGTCATCTGGATGCTGCAATTTTGACCCATTTTTAATATATGGGTGAATTTGGGTTATGTTATATCTTTTTTAGGTCCAATGGGTTAAGTTATAAGATTCTGATATAAGGACTCAGGTTGAAAGAATACTTTATTGACTATTGTTGTAAGCATACATTTTTGCATTCAAAGTTAAAACTTGCAAACAATAATGGATACACAGCCAGAAATTCATATATTGAGATCCTAGATCCAGCCAACCCCAGGTACAAACACTCTTTGCCTTCCTCCTATGTACTCCTGGTATTTTATAGCTTGCATCAAAGAAGTGCTTCCTTGACGCAAGCTATAAAATACCAGAAGTACATAGGAGGAAGGCAAAGAGTGTTTTTACATGGGGTTGGCTGTATCTGGGATCTCAAATTCGTCGGTATGAGCATCATAACCACACCTTACAACATAACCAAGTCAGCAAACAGTCACAACTGTAACAAATTATGTGATAAGTTATGATCGAGCTCGCTCTTTCTCAATCGCATCCCTATTTCCATTCTGCATTACAAGAATCTCATGCGTAATAGTATTAGTAACAAATAAAACTCAAGATTAAATTATACATTAGTGTTACCGAGTGACCGACATGGCTGCACTCACTCAACTGGCGTGACTGCCAAGCCAAGATATGGACACAGGTAAAGTATACACAATAGATGGAAAATTATCAGCATCGACCGTAGAAGAAAAAAGGACAGGCCTCTTTAACAGAAAACACTGATATACAATTTGTGTTTCAAGTGAGCCAAATTGAGCCTCAGATCTGCAGACACAAAAGCGACACTCGAAACACTACAGCGTGCAGCAACATTCACAGCGAATAGACATATACGTACCTGAAGAATATTTGTGAGGCTTAGGTCTACAAATATAGAGAGAAAGCAGAACACCACTTTTGGCTGCAAGTATAATATGTTCCAGGTTGCCCCGCCAAGGTTCTTATGAATTAAGATTAGGCTCAGATCTGTATATGGTGGTCAGATCATAGAAGTATCAGAATTCCGCTACGGCTGCAAAGGAATCCGGCTGCATAGCAGGTATATATGCTATGTCGTCCGGTCATTGCCCCACCAAGTTAGGATCGGAACATCTCACCGAAATCCCAACAATCATCAATCATCACATCCGTAAAAATTTTATTAAAAAACAATTTATTTATATAATCCATGAATAACCGATTTCACAAACCCGGAACAATAGCCATGGCTGCTTTAGTGTAAACGCCCCGCCAAGATATGGCGGCTCTCATTGCCCCTACCGTTTGCACCGGTCCACGCCCGAGCTAAAAACTTTATCAGACTAAGGCTCAGATAGGTGACCAATAAACTCCGCATGAACTGACAATAAAATCACAACTTTTCATTCTGGTTCACACATCATGGCCTTAGGGTGTGCCAAAGTTTCCAGCACCTGCAAATTACAGTAAAAAAAAAAATCATTTAAAGCTCATACTTGATAGTTCAACAACATGAAAACTAATCTACAAAGTGCAACGCCAGAGGAGAGCAAAATCGCAGCCACACTTGACCTGTTTCCCCATATTAAAATAAATAATTTGTTAAGCATGATTATGAAACTAATAATAATACTATGAAGACCAAACACTTCATCTTTTGACTTTAGAAAATACACCCATACCTTCCTTGAGAAATCATCAATGAACATTACAAAGTAGACGTTGCCACCTTAAGACTTCACGGGGGAGGGTCCCCACAAATTGGAATGAATGTACTGGAGGATTTCCTTCGAAGTATGTTTACCGGAACCAAACTTTACCATGCGTTGCTTTCCTTGAATACAAGCTTCCAATTTCATTTTTCCAGCCACACCTCCATCTGACAAACCCTGCTTACTGAGAATTGACATTCCCATCATACTCATATGAACCAATCTACGATGCTACAACTCTGTTATATCATTTCTATCCTCCGAGGTTTGGGAAACAGCCACAGATCCAACAACCGAGCTCCCACCCAAGAAGTAGATTCATTGATTTAACCCACTCTCATTATCATTTTAGAATCCTTTATCACATTTACCCAATCATCATCATCAAAATACTTGAGACCACGTTTTGCCGACGCTCCCAAGGAAATGAGATTATTCCCAAGGTGAGGAACATACCAGCAATAAAGTGTCCTTACCGTTCAATCAAACATATTAATATGTACAATACCACTACCCTGGATACTACACACTCTATGATCACCCAACCTAACCTTTCCACCCAGTTCCTCAAAAGTAACAAAAAAATCACATGAGAATGCCATGTGATAAGAGGCTATGGTATCCATGATCCAGATATCAACAGAAAATGTTATTCTCGAAACTGTCGACACTTCACCCATGAAGGATTCAGAAACTGTCAACACTTCACCCTCGTATTCCTCACCAGAGTCATCTTGTACAAACTACCATTCTTGTTCCCTTTGTTCTCCTACTCTCATTTTTAACCGGTCTAAATTGGTCCAAACCACGCTTTAAATGAACAAAGTGTCTAGTTGAAATAGATTTATTCACTAGCCTAAAGTTTACTTCGGGTCACAAAGAAGTTTAGGATCCAACCAATCTTCAATTTGTGAAACTTTTGATTTTGATACGAAACGAACCTGAATCAATACAATATTTTATTTTTGGTAACATTGCACTAGTATAGTTGATGTGAAATAAAGGGGTATTTGGTTTGAGGGTATGTGAATGAATGTGACTTTCATTCCCAATACGATAATCCGGTTAAGGGAGAATTGCATATATACCCACTAAAACTCAAAAACTTGCCTATTTCCCCAAAATACAAGTCTTCAATGCATGATATACAATGCAAGTTAAGCATGTTTTGGGTATATATGCAAATATGCAAATTTTAGTGGGTATATATGCAATTGCCCCTTTGGCTAGTGGGTTTTGCTATTGATAATGGGTATCAAACCTACAAAATTAAGCATTTTCTAAACCCACGAAAAAGATGTGTTTAAATGCCAATTCTCATATCCATACCTACATTGATTCCCTTTTACATTTCCTGTATTAGTATTTACTCTCATGTGGCCATAGTCTTGGGCTGGTGGTCCAAAACTCCCAGGGCCTCTGTTCAGGCTTCAATATATTAGTGGGCTACTCAAAACCAAAAAATGCATATAACCAATGATCATGGGCTTATTTATTCAAGAACAAATTTTCTTGTAACCGACAACCCAATAAAAACCTCAAAATGTGTGTAATTGTAACTTTGTAAGTATGATCGCTTATAGCAATATAAGTGTACTAGTTAGGCAAACACAACAAAATACGGAGTAAGTTACAGTCATCTTGAATGCGATTTACTCACGTGAATTATATCTGCATTGTAGTGAAGTGTTAGTAACGATATAGGCCAAGTACTTTACTATATCTAAATCTTTGTATTTGATGTTTAGTATTTCAACCAATAAAATTTATAGAATCATCATGGTCAAGCATGATTCGAGATAAGTTTTTTTCTCTCATTCTTGAATATGTTGTGGATAAAAAAAATCAATAACATTAAATGAAATAAAAACCTGCACTTATGAGTTATGAAGTCTCTACGTCAATTATTGATTTTAAGAGGTAAGTGTTACAAAACATAAATATGTCATTTATCAGTTGTTGACTATAACAGATTCGGAAGTACTAATTTCGAAACAGCTCCAAGTTAGGTAAGGATCTTTTATTTTAAAACTGACAAACAAAATGGTTGAACAATTTGATTTGCACGATCTTTAAACGGATGAGGTTTTTTTGTTTAAGTTACTCGGAAAAAATGAATGTTTGACTCAGATCTACGCAGTTTAACAACGTTATACACGTGAGTCAAGATCATTTCTGACTTTTTCTCTTACCATCACCAAATGTTCTAAACTTTTTGTGTAGAGGTTATGTTACTTAGCACTACGCTATTACGCTATTTGGTAGTAGTTGATTTGCACGATCTTTGTAACAACAAAACCAAGTTTTTTGTTACTAAAACACGCATCTCTTCCTTTTATTTGAATGTGTAATGCATGTATGATAGATACTCCGTATTTCTTTAACACTGTGTTCTCGAGTTGAGTAAAAGGGAGGAAGTAAAGTGAAAGTGAGAAAGTTTGTGTTCTCCAGTTTTTTTTAGGAAGTAAAGTGAGGTAAAGTGAAGTAAAGTAGTTATATTTTAGTTGTAAAACATTCACTCCACTTTTGGGGTGAAAGTCATTTTACTTCCTCTCTCTTACTTTACTTCCTCTTTCTTTCACTTTCATTCATTTTTTTTCTAACGCAGCGTAAAAGTTTAAAATATTGAATAACATTTTAAAGGTTTCATCAATAAATTATATTCTCCGTAACTTTACATAGACATTTTTGGTATATTTTGCATCACTATCAAAAAACCTTTTTTCTTCTGCTACAAACATTTAAACTTAGACTTTGTCTTTATTGCATGTACATGATGCATGAATAGCGAAACTCAATAACTCATAGAGCATAAAAACAAGGCTATACTCTATGACTCTATCCATTTTTTTTTTATTTTTTTTTGAACTATAACTTTCAATAGAAACAAGGCTATACTCTATGACTCTATCCATTAATAAAAGAGCTAGAAGTCTTACTTGAAACGTAATCAACTCTTTATTTTACTTACAATTCACTACTATTAGTACTACTCGTATTTGATTAACTAAACTAAGAATACGACCACGCTGGAAACATAATTTTTTTTTTCTTTAGTGAAAATGTGAAAAATATATTACTAATAAAATTTAATAATGTTTATTGAAACTTACTAGAAAATATTTAATCTTACGCCTATATAAAGAGTGTACAAATACTATAAGCAACATAGAATGTTATAAGATATGTGTTATGATAATAATGAAAATTTATGTTACTTTGACTCAAAATAATGAACGTTACAAATTTGATTATCTATACTACTTATAATAGAGGAAGGCACTTCCCTCCTTTTTAATATTTTAAGACCACCATTAATACAATTTTAAGCAAATACAACCTTGAAAGCATTATTTACATGTATCTAAAGCACATATAAAACTAAAAACACACTACTCATATATTACAATTAATACATTATTTAAAACACCCATTCATTCAAAAATACAAGTGAAAAAGCATAATTTACAAGTAGTGGAGGCACAAATAAAACTAAAAAACACTATTCAACACATACAATTAATATACAATTTAGTTCACCCCTTCATCAAAATATACAACTATTTAACCACAATGTACAATCTAATTAAGCTTTGAAAACGTAAATCTGAATCCAGCAGCCGAAAACAAAATAACATTTGTTCGCCGGAAAATTTAGTCACAGGGTACCCGCCGCCGCATCGCGCGGGTACCCTGCTATCTATTACTACGTAGAATTGATATTTTTGTATCTTCTCATAGTGTTAACTTGATTCGATCATCATGATATTTTTAGATCGATCAACTGATTTCGTTGAAGAAAACAGGTATTTTTTTTTTTTTTTTAAATTCTGTTGGATAACATGGTAGGGGTGTTCACGGATCGGGTAATATCCACAATAACCGAAAATCGAAATCGAACCGAACTGAAAAAAACTGAACCGAATTCGTAACCAAACCGAATTGGTCATAACCGAACTGAACTAAATATTCGGTTATCGGTTTGATATGAGTTTGGCAATAAAAACCGAAAACCGAATTTTTATAAATATATATTTTTTCTATGTATTTATATGAAAAAATTTTACTAAAACTTTTTTTTAGTATAAATATAACATTTTTCTATGTATTTATATGAAAAAAAATTACTAAAACTCTTTTTTAGTGTAAATATATTATTATTTAAGCTTGAAGAAAAATTTTTTGCGCTAAAAACATATATAATTAAATGAAAAAATAATTAAAATTATGTAATTCGGGTTACTGGGTTCGGTTTTCGGTTATTCGGCTCGGTTTTCGGTTCGATTGAATCAAATTTGAATTCAGTTCGGTTCGGTTTTCTGTTTGACCCAGAAAAATTTTTTAACCGAACTAACCGAACCGAATAAACCAAATAACCCGATACCGAACTGACGAACACCCAACATGGTACTGTACAGTACTTGCAACTTCGAATAATGATACTGCTAATTTTTTTGCCAAAAGAAATAATGGGCTTGAAGTGGGCCCACTATACAGTATTAACAGGCCTATACCATCAAAGATACAAACGCCTATAAGGCTATAACACCATTCAAAGAGCTGTCAATCGGGTCAGACACCCAGCCTGTAGAAACGCAATACGTGGGCCCAGTGGGTCATTTGGACTCTTCAATCTACCTAAGTTTTTGAACAATTTGACATCTATGCCCCTCAACAATAATAAATACGTTGATGTGGACCAGAAAATTGGAACTAATGAATAGTGATAAGTCTCAAAATCGTGAAAAATGTGAAAATGTTGATACATTTAGAAAGAAGTACTTTATTCGTTTGTGATTATGCAAATATATAATGTGAATTTAGAGAAAAAGTTATCCATGCATCTACGCCGAATTCGGGCTAATCAAAAGGATAGTCGCCTGAGATTAGTCGGCTTGAAATATCGAGTCGAAAACCCAGATATACCCAAAACAGAAGTTAGTTATGCGCCACTGGTTCTATAATCCTAAGTTCAAATTTATAGCTTTATTTGTCCACTAGAAACCATTTAAACTTATAGGCACGTAATCATATCCCACAACCATGTGGTACATTATTGAGTTATTATCGTGCTATATATACATAAATTGTAATTACAGTATAGATTTGTAGTACACGAAGTTACAAATCATATAGACATATACTCCGCCTTTCAAAAAAACTAGACGAGTACCCGTGCATAGCAACGGATTTTCTAGCGGCAAATAGTTATAGGTGTGATATTGTGGTTAAGTATTTTATGTAACGTTTATACATAAAACATAAAACAATCAAAATGTAATTGCAAAAAGCTGTAATATGCGATAATTCAACTCAAAGAAAAATGTTTAAAAGGTATTAAAAAAACACATAAAAACATTTAGTGAAACAAATAGAAAGTATAACTAAACAAAGCCACTTAACTCCTTTAACAAATTTACAAATATTTGAATTTCAAATGAGATAGTATGAATGTGTCAATAAAAATGTTAGATATCCTTCTACTAAGCCTTTTCTAAAATTTAGTTTTTCATACAAAGTCAACTTTATTAGAGGTTTAGTGAATCCTATTTCTAGTTGTTCAAAAACCGTAGTCAATTTTTCATCATTTAATTGTCCTCGTTTGCAAGTCATTGGCCTTATTTATTTACCTCATTACAGTGTTTTGAAACCCGGGTGGACCCGGCCGGGTTAACCGGTTCGACCGGTTTCAGCAAAAAAAAAGGGTCAAATAAACCCGGGATAACCGGTTAGACCCGCCGTGAAACCCGGTCGGGTTTCGTTTTTTCAATTTTTTTTAATAATAACCCGGGTTGACCCGGTGGTCGAATCGGTTGACCCGGCGGTCGAACCGGTCGAAAAAATAACAAAAATAATAAATTGAAAACCGATTTGACCCGGCGGTCGAACCGGTTGACCCGGTGCCCGGTGACTCGACCGGGTCGATTTGAAACCCGGTTTTCAAAACATTGCCTCATTACATAAATTTTTCAAAAATATTACTATTTTTTAAATGTGTAGCTACACTACAAATACACAAATGGATTGTAGACATTCGGTTATTGCTCTGCCATATACGACTCAACTTTCAACTACCAACCAAAAGTACTTACAAATATTGCCCTGCCCATGTACAACAAAACCATTAAAAAAAAAAGAAAAACGCATATTTTTTTAGCATTGGATTCCCTAATAATCCAAATATTTATGAAAATAATACTCCATAATAGCATGTATGTATTTTGAGACTGAGATGAATGTGTGTTTGTGTTTTAGAGAAAAAGTTAGAAAATGGGGATCAGTGTGTTTTTCCCTTTGTGTGTTAGGCTTTTATAAGGAGGTATAGAGAAGTTTCAACTTCTCTCTCAAGTCAACTTTTCTAAAAGTGTTTCAATGTTTCCATTAAGATTAAACCGACGAAATTATGTAATTTTGCATGTCCATTAATTAATATGTAATTTTCCCGCTTATGTAATTTTTTTTTTTTATTGACATTCCGTTTGCATGAAATAATGTTTCCTATTTGCATGTTTCCTAAATAATATTTCCTATTTGTAATTTGCATCTCCATTAATTTGTAATATCTACATTAATATGACATATCTCCCATTAATATGAAATATGTTTCCTATTTGCATGTTTCCTAAAAAATGTGATTTGCATTGCTGTATATCTCCACCTCGTTAATTCAACATTTGCATTAACATTTGCATTTGTGACTAACATTTTCAACATTTCCTTTAATATCATTTAAATGTGTAGCCAATATTTCAAGATTTCAAGATTGACCAAAGTTTCAAGAGTTCACTTTCAAGGTTGACCATTTTTACATTATAGGTAGTTAAGATATATATATAGACTCCTGTCATCCTATGCGATTACTTTCCCAAAATAATCCCATGTGCGGGTAGGTATATTTAAATCATTCTAGCAACAAAATCGAGGAGCTTATGCAAGATCAAAAGTTCAAAACGAATCATATCCAAGACTTGCTACTATCCTTACCAAACTGCCTATCTCATATATTATCATTTAGCACATCATCAAATTCATTCATCAAATTCATCACCTTTTAGCTGCTATGATTACTACCAAACCCACTTCAACGCCGCATCATCATTCAGCGTACTATCATACCCATCACATTTTAACGCCGCATCACTATTCAGCACACCACCAAACTCACCACATTTTATCGCTACATTATCATTCAGCACACAAACATACCCACTATTGTCACCAAACCCACCACTGTTTTGGTATTGTAGGTTTGAGGGCTTTTGTGTTCTGTAAACAAATGATGGAACTCGAAAGTTTACTGGTGGTGAAGGAATGAGACGGAAATTTGAATTAGGTGTTTGGACGTTTGGGTGTTTACGTTTTGTGGTTTATTTTTTGAAGTGTTTTAAAATATTTGTATGAAAGAGATTAATGAGATGTTATGTAAAAAGATGATAGGTTAAAAGGGTATTTAATTATTTATAAGTAAATAATAAAGTTTAATAAAAAAAATTCTTAAAAAACCTAAAGTTAACCTTGACGGCCTCCCACTTTTTATGATTGTTTTCTTCCTTTTGCCTTGGTACCCGTTTGGGTAGTTGAGGCCAACAAAAACATTGAAAAAATGCCATTATTGCGCGTGGTGGTGGCAAGACATTTTGGGGTTCGCTTGTTGTTGATGAAAGTGGCAGTGGTCTTTCACCCACCATAGCAACCAGCTTAAAACAACTATCATATATTTAGTTCACTTTTGGATGTTGCAAATTTTTCTAAAGAAATTATCACCTCATATTTGGTTTGAACCGGAAAGATACACATTCTTATTTTATTGATACAAACTTAAGCAACATAATTCAAGAATTTGCATACTTCACTACAAGAATTTGCATCAACAAAAATCAAGACAAATAATGATAATAATAATAATAATAATAATAATAATAATAATAATAATAATAAGACGACTTTGTACTTTAATCATCGTTTGGTTTATGACCAAAAAATTTAGTTTTATATTTTGGTGGTTAAACTGATAGTAATAAGACCATATCAAAATTACATACAGTCTCGTCACGTTAGTGATAACTCAATTTTTTCTCTCCTAGACAAACAAAGATCAAATGCTTGTAGAGTTTGTAGTAAGAGACTGCACCCATGATCAACAATATACCCCACATAATTAAATTAAATAAAATAAAAAATCTCACTCACACAAACCATCTCAAATCTTTTAGTCCACTGACAGACCGAAACTTTTATTTTTTTGGTAGAAGACGCGTTTGGCATGGTGCTTGTAGGGAAGGGGACGCATCTTGAATGGGTAGACCAACCGTTTCATTTGACATGATTAAGTTTAGTATTATATTTCGGATGTCAAAAGACTGTTAGTATTGTAAATACTTATGTTCGATTTAATCTTAGGCTAAACACAGTAAGGCATGCGATTGACTGATCGATCGATCGATCGCCCTTAGTGTGCCAGTCGATCGATTCCCCCAACCTTTTTTTTTTTTTTTTTATTTCGTTCGTCCCAACGATCAATAGTCACTCTTCTCTTTCCAACTTTTTGTGACCGTTTGGAAATAAAATTAAAAAAAAAAAAAAGAAAAAAAAAAGAACTTTTTTTAGCTTTTAAAATGTAAACATTTTCACATTATAAATAACACATTCATTTCACTATTTAATTCAAAAATTCAAACTACAACTCTCTCTCTATACACATTTAAATACATTCTCTCAAATCTACATAATGTCGTCTTACGAGCTATTTTTTGCCACTTCATCTTCGGATGATGAAGATGAAGTTATTAGCGAGCTTGCGACTTTTGTGGAAGAGTGTTGGTAGGTTTATCATGCGTTAAAACCAAAAATCTCACGAAACTAGATTTATAGGGATCGTTTGGGTGCTCATAATCATTTAGTGGCGGCTTACTTCTCCGAACACCCTGTGTATGACGAAAGAGCATTCCGTGAGCGTTTCTGAATGAGCCGAAACCTATTCACACGAATTGTTTGAGAGGTAACCGATCATTCCCGTTATTTTCGACAAACTCCTAGTTTTGCAGGCACACTTGTATTTCCCCATTGATTAAGTGTACTTTGCCAATTCGTCAATTGGCATACGGAGTCAATCCTGATGCTCTGGACTAATATCTGCAAATAGGTGCGACAATATCTCGTGAGTGACTCTAAAAGTTTTGTGAGGTCATCATGGAGTTATATGGTGAAGAGTATTTGCGAAAGCTAACAGTTACTGACATTGAAAAACTCTATGCTCATCACTACGAAAATCATGTGTTTCCTGGGATGATAGGAAGCATTGATTGTACAGATTGGCCATGAGCGAATTGCCCACACGCTTTAAAAGCTCAATTTGCTTGGTGTGATCACGGGTCAGATCTATTCATTTTATTGGAAAGCGTCGCCTCTCAAGATTTATGAATTTGGCATGCGGTTTTTGGTGTCTCTGGGATGAATAATGACGTAGATGTTTTACATCAATTGCCTATTTTCAATGATCTCAAAACGGGGAGAGCACCGGATGTGGAATTCGTTGCTAACAACGTGACTTATAAACGGAGATATTATCTTACTGATGGGATATATCAGGTATGGTCCGTTATTATTAAGTCCATTAAAATCCAAGGACGAATCACAAATGAATATTGTATAAGACGAAGCATGAAACAGCAAGGAAAGATGTGGAACGAGCTTTTGGTATCGTAAAAGCGAAGTGGCTAATAATTAAACATCCGACTAGAGGGTTGGAAAGAAATCGCCTATCAGATATAATGTACACATGCATCATATTATATAATACGATAATTCAGGACAAAGTGCGGGCGATATCTCCCACATTTATTCGAGTAGAGCAGCACCATGATTATGATCCCGTAAGAACGCATACAGAATCGTTGGAAATTACTTGGGAGATAGTCAACAAAGCAACTCATCTAAGCCTAAAATCCGATTTGATGGAAGACATTTGGCATCATAAAAATCAAAAGTAGTTTAGTCATTTTATTATCGTAATATGTTAATGTTATTTGAATTTTATTGCAATATTTTAATTTTATTATACATTATACTATCCGTTGGGCATGCTCCCTCCCCCAATTTTTTATAATATTTTTGCAGCTACAGGAGTTTGTGAGGAGAGCTACAGGGAAATCAATAGTAATAATAATTTTTTAATGTGTGTTATCTCTTCCACCACAAAACACATACCCGGTTTCCTCATCCATCTTCTCCCCCTCTCTAGAACCATCTCACATCTCATACCTTCTTATCAAAGGTTCCATCCGGCACATGAGTTAAAATCTTCAAAAAGGTAAACGCATCTTCTGCAAATCCAAAACCTACGCATATAGAAAAATACCATAACCCCATATCAATTTGTGTAAGATTCATCAGTTATTTTAGAGCTTTTATTGTTTATTATGGTTTAATTTTAGTTGATTCATAGTTTAATTGAGTTGTTTGTTTTCAATTAATTTTTTTGATTCTGAAATTAGGGTTTTCTTACAATTTAGGGCTTTTGTTAATTCTGAAATCAGAGAGGTTAGAAGATTTAAAAGAAGTTGATGGCTAATAAGGAGCGGCTTTTTTATAATCTTAAAAGGGTATTTTTTTTTCTTTAGTTTTTGTTATATTTGTTGGATGATTGTGTTTTGCTTTGCTAATCTGTGTTTATGTGAGATGAGAAATGTTTATAAGCTGCTTAAAAGTGAGCAAATTAACAAATTGTGTTTTAAGTGTTTGGGAAATGTTTTTAGACAGGTGTGTTTCGGATTGCTTTTTTCAAAATGCTTATCTAATTATTTGTGTTTGATTTACATACTTATGCATAAGTAGCTTGGAGTCGCATAGTTTTAAATTGCATAACTTTATAAGCATTTTCAAAAAGTCACGGGAAAGGATTTTTAAAGTCATGCCGTTTGTGTATGTCGGTATCTGGGAATGGTCTTCACATAGAAGCTTAGTATAAGTTCATCATATAGTGTATGCATTTTAGAAATTCATTTGCTCTAATATTAGCCAAAGGTTATTATTGTTTGTTAGTTAATTAGTTTATATTGTTCGATATGTAAAAAGATTGTCTAGATTGTTAGAGATTAAAGATTAGTCAATTAGTGCTAATGAGTGATTGGATGATTATATCAAGTCTTTTTCTTGGTTGAAGTTAGATATAATAGGTTAATAATCTCGAAGATAATGGACGCTACTTTTAACTTGAACAACTAATCTACAGTATGTAACGACAGTTGTCTATAATATGTTGAGGTTTATCGAGCTTCATGTTATTGCTGCCCAAATGCAAACATGTTGTACTATCCTGGATAACGGGTCAAAATGCAAACACGTTTGCACAATTTTTTTTCTTTAAATAACATGTAGGTAAGTATTTTCAATGTGGTTAACTGTTGTAGGTGGCCTATAGTTTGTGAAACCCATATTTTGGATCGTTAAGCACATTGTCACATATTTGGATCCTATAGTTTGCGAGTCTTAGATGTTGCTGGGAATGAATTTCTTAAAAAAGGTAACACTAGAATATTTTGGTTAAGATGTCGCTTTATAAGTGATATGGTTGGAGGTGACAAACATTGAAACGACCCTGCTCCATTGACAAAAAAAACATAGGTGGTTCAGTTCATAGAGAAAGAAATGGGTCATGGTACTATTGATTTTTTTTTTGTTAAAGTTAAGGTGTTTGGTGTTACTTATTTTTTTCTCCTTTAATGGATGCGTACGCCCAGATAATAGGTCATTTCTAGAACCCGTGGGATTCATTGATACATTGGTTTTTTGGACCCGCAGATTTGGCACAAATTACTAATCTAAATGAATGCCTGGGTAGCTGCTACAGCAACTAATATTATAAATCTTTTTTTAAAGCTTAAACGTGGTCTTTAAATCGTTGGATAAATGGGTGGGTCGGATAGACTTTAACTGGGTCTCGCACTCGGAAATCTAAGCCAAACATTTAAGGATACTTATGTTGGTTAATGCACACAAAAGTCGTTGTACTTTATTTTCTTATTCTATAAAAGGACAGATAAAACAAGGTACCTTACTTGCATCAATTTAAAGAGCACATTATATGGTTTGTATATGCGAATCGGTTTTGTTATGCTTATTATTCTACTGTTTTATGCAGGGTTCTAGCAAGTTTGCATACAACGACAATGTGCGTATGGAATTACCAGACTTGGGTATGTGACTATTTATAAGGTATGCTTAACAAACTAATCCAGAACTACGTGTGTTATTCTTTTATGCCCCACAGATTATTATTTCTTGGTTATGCTGATTTGGTAACGAAATTTAATATAAGTGATGTTGTGGTCAAACGAAGAGTACTCTTTTATTCATGGACGTAAGTCAATCTTCATTTGAAAACGGTTGTACCACGTTAAATTCATTTAATTTCAATATAATTTTTGATTTTCAACTTTATCTTCTCACTAGCCTAAGGCCCGGCCGTTGGCCGGCTAGCTAAAAGCTTTATTATTAAACATAAAAAATGTAGTAGAAACATGATGTAAAAATTTAATACACTAAAATGTATAATGCTGAAAGATAAATAATATGACATAAATAACCTTGAATAATTTTTAATCTTTTGATTAATGATTTACGGTTTGATTGGATATTTTGTATAATGGGTATCTGTTGGTTTTAGTGTTTGAGTTGTTTTGTGGAGCTAATTGTAGCTAAAAGTTTCAAGCTTTTATTGCGTTTGAGCTCGAAATAAAGCCAAACATGAATTCATAGTTGGTGTTATGGGTGTGTGTTAGTTTTAGGATTTATGAGGTTGTTTTGGCTATATTGAGCTAACTGTCGTGAAAACATTCTAGCTTTTTTATCGACTTTGAGCTTAAAGGAGCTCGCATCATATTTGAATATCCAAGGTTTAATCTATAGTTGGTGTGGTTTAGTATGGTAGACTGGATTTGAATTTGTTGTTGCAACCGTTGCAGGTTATGTTGGAGTCGCTAAACCAAGCACCTTATTCTTACTTTAGGTCAAT
This sequence comes from Artemisia annua, assembly GCA_014162995.1. NCBI lineage: Eukaryota > Viridiplantae > Streptophyta > Magnoliopsida > Asterales > Asteraceae > Artemisia > Artemisia annua. The sequence goes on along the minus strand of LBNU01013035.1, from coordinate 77,339 downwards.
GACTTTCTATGCAACCAAGCTTCTTGAAGTTACACATTATAACTTTTTAAGTATATTCTGCAACAGGTAGCTTTTGTGATCCATGTACTTCAAGAAAATTCAAAGAAGAAGACAAAAGTTGGTTAAAACAAAAGAGAAGTGCAAAAGTGGCAATAGCGGGTTTGAGAAGCGGCAGATTAAAACAAATATTTGCTTGCTTATTAAGAGTTAAGACCTAAAGATGAAATATATATTTCATAACTGAAAAAGAAAAAGAAAAAAGGAACTTAAATTATTTATTGACTGAATTTATCGACTTTGCTTATCCTATGTCTCAGGTACGCATTCTTTTCATATCATGTATATAAAAATTGTGAGTACGTGGTGATTTTATTTTCAATAATGTCGGTTTTGTAGGAAGGAGTCGCTATTGAAATTGCTGAAGCGGTTGTTCTAAAAGGTGAGCCTGCTGCTACTATAGTTGAATCATAGGTTTGATTTATTGAGGGTTTAATGTTATGCTGGTATGTTTAAAGGTTTTTTTTGGGTGATATAAATGAGTTTCTAAAATGGGTTTAGCTTAAAGCTAGGATTTTGATTAGTTTTTATATAATAAGACTATTTTGGCTTATAATTTTTTGTACGTTTAGTCATATTTGGATGATGTTTTCTAATGTTAGTTTTGATATTAAGTTATGATTCTAAAACTTGGTAATTGGTTTCCCGACATAAAATTATATTTATTCCTGCGTTTTTTTTTAATCAGCCTTATTACTATCGAGTAGAATTTGGCCAACACACAGAATCGTGGATGTGATAAAAGAACATTAGTAGACCTATCAAGAACAACTACAGTATAACGAACTACTTATGCTGATAGAATACATTGTTCAAATATTCATAAATTAAATTGATCTTTCTCTAACTGTTATCTTCAATTGCAGCTCAATAAAGAAGAAGTTTAAAGACAAGATGATTGAATTTCAGGTAATGCAAGTGCATCTAATGTTTTGAATCTTCTATTATTCAAATTCTGTAATGCATTGTCTCACCTTTTGTTATGAAACAATGTCAAATATATATGTGAAAAATGTGAAAAATATATGATGCTGGCGTATGCGTGTGTAGAATTAAGGGAGTGTTTGGTTTAACTTATTTAGTTGCTTTACATTATTAGCCATAGCGAGAACCTTTTCATCTGAAATGTTTTATTAGCAAACATTATCATATGTTCTTTACACTAAACATAAAGGAATGGGAAAATGGTGTTTTGAAGTACTTGCAATATGGCAAAATAAGATTGTTACAGCCATGAGTGTTACATATAATGGCAAGGCTATTATTTGCTTTACATTATAACCGTAATCCAATGTAGTTTTGAGTCACTACAGGCAAAACCAACCCTCTCATGTTCTTGCTTTCAACAGGAACTTCATCAAATCAATCGTCAGATCGCTCATAAGAGGCTTCGATTTCAGTCGCCTAATGCAATGCTTATGACGCTCGAAAAATGGCTTACAAAATCGGAAAAAGAGAAAAATATAAATGACCACATGGCATGCGTGGGCGAATAGCCATTATCCAGTCGATGTTGAGCTTCATTCTTAGTAAAAGGTCACTAAATCTATTTATTGATGATATTTATAATTCTTATACATATTTGACTATAAAATCAAATTATGGCGTATGATTATTTGGTTTGTTTGTTATAAGGTTAAAGTTAATTTGTATGCTGAATGTAGGTATGAACCAAGTAGGATATAGGGAGGTCATCATTACATGCCACAAACCAGGGGAAGTTGCCTGTGAGAAGAAAAAGTATCATCACGGTATGAACTTATGCTCCTATATATTATGAAATGGAAGAGTGGTCCCTTTAATATATTAGTTTCATGGTTAAAAATCAGTCTTTTTTTTAGATAGTGTATTTGGATTTTACTAACGGAAAACTTGGATAGCGGCAACAAAAGGGTTGATGTGGTGTTTGACGAACAGGTGGTGATCATGAAAGTCAGATATAATGCTGCTAGAGAAAAGCTTCTTGGCAATCCCAGTTGCACGAAGGCTGGTCTATCTGATAAGGTTTTATGCTTTTTTTAGTAACTTTTGGCTTCCATTGCATTTCGAACATATCTGATACAATATTTTTTACTCAGAACTATTTTTCACCTGTTACGTCCTCGCCCGCAAGATCTGACAACGCTTATGAGGGTGATAGGAGTATCCTTCTTGATCTTTAGTGGCAGACTATACTCATACAAGTATCTATCTTGATCTTCCTTATAGTGCATCTTTCATTGTAAAGACCATTCTCTCCGTTCCCTCTTGCTTTATAAATTTTATATTTTTTACATCTGTTTTGCTCATTACTTTTTAAAATTTTGATCAGGGGAGGAAAAAAAATCATTCAGTGCCAGAAAAAATGGCTCTGTTGGAAAGATAGCTAATGAGGAGCTCAACAGGTCATAAGAACAACTGTAGTCCACTTCTAGCCAGGTATATTGTACTGTCTAATTTCCTTATTTGATATTATTATGCAACATTAAATGAAAGGTACAAATCTCAGCATTTGTTGTTTCTTTTATGTTTTCTTAACTATTAGTGTCTTTTTGGAATTGCTTACTCATATATGACCTGTTTGTAACTGTTAGGGGCTGTTTGGGAAAAACCGTTATTTTTTACAGAAAAACTTGTAGAACTTTATAAGCAAACCAACATTGAGGGGGAGAAATCAACCTTAAAAGGGAAGATCTTAACTACAGGAATTCACATAAGATCGACAATGCTGTCGCACAAGCTTTGATGGCTAACACATTGGGTAACGATGAAACCGCCACTGGTCAGGATGGAGTTGGAACCGCGGCTCTATGTGCACGATTCATGTAGAAAGAAGCTGCGTGGAATAGAGGTTTGTTGCTCATTCACTTCTGATCTTAGATTATTCAACTGTTTTTAAAAGGCTCTTTAGGACTAGAAAGCGTTTTATATATGCATATGTACACACTTCACTATTTTACAAACGTTTTACAGTGTTGGTGCGTGCAATGATCTCTAATTGATAGTAGTTTATACACTGATGATCTACATGGTTGTTAAGGATAGATAGTTATTTACTTATCATGATTATTTAGATCTAAACACTTTGTTTTGCTTACAATAACTGTCTTCCCATTTTATCTTAACATATTATGTGCTTAGGTGCAAGATATTTGCTGTTGATGGGTAGTGTCTGAATGACCATAAAGAATGTCCATTATATGAATTTGACAGTCCAAAAGTTTCAGTAGGCTGTCATATTATATGTGATGATACTTGATTTCAGGTGTGTAATACATTTTATCATTGATTAATTGCAGTTCGAGTGGTGGAGAGAGTAGTTTACATTACATGTTCTATTCACCAAATTCAGATTGAAGATGTCATCAAATCAGTCCTACATGTTGGTGCTTCTCACAGGTTTCAATTGGCAACTCCATTCTATCAATGGCCCAGTCGTGGTCATCCGATTGTTGAAGTATGTAAGTCTGCAAAACTTTAGTAATAGCAAAACATGTCAAAATGGGCTGAGTCAAGGGGTTGGGTCACAGGTCAAAACGTGCCATTTAGTGCGCGTCAGGTCATGTTAACCTAAAAATACTATTTTTCATGATCATTCTTTGACTTTATATTGGTTAATTATCTGTAATTCTGTACATAAGCGGTTTAAATACGATATTCTGTTGTTGAAGAACCACTGATTGGTGTTTGGTCCACAATTATTGGTTAATTGCTTTGCTATATTGTTCAATATGTAGTTCTTTTAATTGGCGGAACTAATGATGCTAAATTTTCTCTAAAATGTTTGAAGACACTGTTTACTTTCTTTAGGAATTCCGCTGCTGTTGCATTTCAATATCGTTTGAATACTACAAAATGGTGAATACATCATTGTCCTTTTTGATTAACATTTTTATTAAAGGTATGGTTTTCATATTCAGTTAATTCCGTGATTGTTTGTCATTGTTGTTGTTACGTTAATCATTATATCAATCACCCCTTTCTTCCCTTAAAGATGAATGTCATTATGCAGTAGTTTTAGAGACTATTATGCAGTAGTTGTATATTGTATAGACGGGTAGAGGTGATAATAAGTCATCATAAAGAATGTGTTACTTCTTTTATATCCTCATTTGTTCAATTTGGTCAGTTCCTAAACGCAACAGAAACATCTTTTTTGCAAAACACCCCGCGGCAACGCGCGGGTTTCCCATCTCGTTACTACTAAACTAAACCCATTACCCAACAACCCATTACTAATACTTTCCTTGGCCCAAAACATAACCAAGCCCAACAAACCAACCCTTTAATAAAACACGGGTCAAAGGTCCAGTCAACCCCCAGGTCAAAGTCCGGTCAAACAAACCTTTCTTCCCCCTTTACCCTGCGTATAAACAACCATCACCACCATCACTCCTGCTATACGCCATCACTTACCTCAAAAGTACCACCAACACACTCCCCAACTCCACTACCCCTCACAAAACCCTACCTAACCCCTCATTCCACTCTGGCAATCCAACTCCACACAACTTTTCTTTCCCGCAAATTTTGAATAGATTTTGCACAAGGAATGATTTTGCACTCTTTCCCCTCACAGAAGAAGCACAATGAAGAGAGAAGCCATTATTTTAGCTTTTAGTATAAATAGGACATTTGTAAGCCCTTAGAGGCATGCTTTAATTTACCTAGTTTTTTTTTTAATATTGTAATTTACTTCTGGTTTTAATATAAAAGNTTCTTAATGTATGATCCTTGTTTTTGTTTATCTTGTTATTGTTTGATGTTATTTGTTGCATTTGACTAATTTTTTTTGTTAGTATAAGCTTTTGTGGCTTATCTCACTTATTGGCCTATTTGATTTTGGAATGTTGTGTTGCAAAAATTTTCAAAACCATTTTGGAACTCAAAATCTTGGATCTGTTGTAAGTCTTGAGTTGATATAAGTTTTGATTAAGGTTCTTTGTAAAAATCTATTTTCAAAGTTGGTGATAGTTTGTGTTTAAGTGTTTCACAAAAAGAAAATATATAAAAAAAATAAATTGCAAAAAACTGACATGGGTGGGATTCGAACCCAGCCCATTCAGTTCACAAACACACCACGCCACACAACACCAACTGCCCTAGGGTCTTTATTCTTTTATACTTTCTTTTGTTTTTTATTTAACCCCATTTGTTACCTTTTTGCTTATTTGGCTTATTTGCTTATTTTCTGCTTATTTTTATACTGTGCCACCATCTTTTATATTTTTCTTAGGTTCTCATTAACTTGTAGTATTTTCCAAAAAAGTTTCAGATTTTTAAGCTTTGAAATTTAATTATTAGAATTTAATTTGTATTAATTAGTTTTTAATTCATATTAAATAGGATTTTTGTTAAAAAATTAATTTTCTTTTTTCTAAAATTTTCTTTTGTCATTTAGTGCGTAAAATAATTATTTGTAGGCCCGTAGGACTTGTGTAGCATAAATTTCACGTTTTTATTTGTACGTTGGCGTTTATCTTAAATAAACGTCACGTTTATTTGTTAACTTGTGTTTTAGGATTCCCGATACCTAATTTTGATTCCCGTAGTGTTTTAGGATGCTACTAGTTTGCCATTTGCCTTTTGTTTCCCCTTAGGTTATTTTATTTTCGTTCTCGTTTGTGAATTTTCCATTCTCGTTAATTTAACGTACAACAAAACCAAATAATCTTTCACAACCAAACATACAAGATTTTAATCTCTATCTTTTCTAGAAACTTTCCATTCACACCTCATTGGGGTACGACTCGGGAAATCATTTTCCCGGTCTTAAAAATATCACATTGCATGAGTTTACGAGGTAATCCTTTTCACGAAGGGTTTACTTGTATTTCTCCACGTCTTGTTGTCACTAACGATAACATTGACCTCACTTTGTTGGTATTTTTGATATAACGTTTTACACGACCAATCAAATGGCGCCGCTGCCGGGGAGGCTGTGTGTCGAAAGTCTCGAAAAGATTTAGACGATTAGTCTTGTAGAGCCTTCGCAAGAAGTTATTGCTNCGTTTTCTTTGTTTAATAATTACAACAATAAAATACATTGTCGAGAACCATGACGGAATACATCCCAACTGGGGGTATGGCCATTAATAAGTTCCCAAACTAAAGATCAAAACTTGCCTTTGTGTCACTTGCGTTTTGGAAAACTTTTAAACTAGAAACAAACTTTAAGAGGAGTCGAAACGGTATAGGGCGATCCAACGAACTTCGCCCTAGTGAGAGATCCATTCTTCTCTCCCGCTCCTTTGTGCGTTTTTCGTTAAAAGTTAACCTTTACGTTCTTGATTATTGGTTTAAGTTCGCCTTGTCTTTTGTTGGTCTCGTTTTGATTGATGTGTTTTTCGAAAAACCCAAAAATAATCTTCTTATCCTCTGAAACGTTTAATTCTATCTTCTCATCCCTCGTTAATGTTTAATTCTTATGTCATCACTCGACTATCACTGTTTTCATTGTAAAGGTCCGGTGGATGACAAACTTCGTTGTTACAAGTGTGGGTGTGAGCGGTGTGGAAGTAATATTAGAGATGGATTTTGTAAATGGTGCAAAGCAAATCCGAATGCTTTCAATGATTCTCAAAATTCTTCCGACTAACCTTCACAGCCCGAGATACGTGCTATTGATGGCAAACCATCAAGAATTGATCTTTCACGATTTACGGTTCGAAGTTTATCAAGCAAACGTACTGAGCTTAAAGCGGTGACTAAAAAGAACGACTTGCCTAATCTTCACGTTTATCAAGAACAAGAACCGGGGACCATAACGGAAGTGGTGAAAATGCCTAGCTCTCAGAGCACAACACTTGTCCCACCTCCGGATTTTACAAAATGTTCTTCGAGACTTGATAATGATTCGGATAATTGTGTTGATTCTTTGAATGGTCCGATTCCTTCTCTAAGGCAATCGCTTATTCCTTGCGTCGGTTGTGGTGAGCTGCTTTTCGGTTTACCATGTCGTTGGTGTACGTGTGAATGATGTGGTAATGATATTCAAAACGGAAGTTGTTTGTCTTGTGGTTCGAGGAATTCATTCGCTTACGATTCTAATCCAAGCTTTTGCAATAATCCACACAACAATTTCATTTCATATGAGCATAATCCGTGTTATCAAAATTTCAATGCTGAATCGTTTCAAAATGCACCAACTTCACAACAATACGGTTGTGAGTATTATAGAGGTCCGCGTTTTAGCACCGATTGTCAAACTAGGAATCTTTTTCCTTGTGACAACAATTATCACGACCAACCTCCACAATACCAAACTTTTGAAACACAACCTCAGCCATTTCCTCAAGAACTTTGGCAAAATGTTATAAATACTTTAAATGATCTTAAGGATTTGGTTAACAAACCTGCTCCGGAAGAACCTCGTCCGAAGTCTTACAAAGAAACACTAGTTGAAGAAGCTAAAGAAGCAGCTAGAGTAAGATCTCGAATACGTAATACTTTCATCTACGATGACGACGATGATGATAGTGATGATGATACCCTTGATATTCGTCAAGATTCATCAAATTCATCAGTTGTGATTCCTTCCGTGAAAAATCAGGGAGAAAATAATTTGACGAAGTCACTGGCCGTAGAACAAATGGAACTTGAAAAACCCATAACTGCTAGTCCTTCTCAACTCCCTTAGTCTGTTGTTATCACACCCGAAGTTCACACTCACTCTCCGAACATGGGGGATGAGCATCTTAGCACTGTTCCTGAAAAGGAATCGGACGAATTCATAAAGTCTAGTGTTGAGAACCTTGTCCCAATCCCAGGAGAGTCACATGGAACTTTTGATCATATGTGTGATTTACCTTCCCCTCTTGAGTGTACAAAAGATCAATTTGAGACTTTCTCTGATCTTAGCGATGGTTGTACATCTTATGGAGACATCGAGTATGTGGAGGCATCACTTCCTCATTCGGATGTTGATCCTTTTCTTGAGGAGTTCGCCGATGAACTCACTCACATCAATCCACTTCCAACGGGAAGTGACGATGATCTCTTTGACTTTGAAACCGATCTAGGAGAAATTGAAAGTCTCTTATTGATTCCTCCCAGACCACACATGCTTTTATCACACAAGTCAACCACTTGTGAATGGTCAACCATAACAAAGGCCATTCAGGCCCGGGAGAAGAATGCAAGTTTACCAAGGAATATAAAATTATATCCTCGGGTCATTATGTCCTAATGAGGTGTGATGTTCTGAATATAATGAACGTGTGTGATGTTGATGTGATTGAATATATAAAAATAGGAATCTGATTGACTAACACTGGGAATGTGAATAGTAATAGCTCTGTCACAGCTATATCAATATAAACGTACAATCAGAAACCTAAAATGTAAAAGGATGTACAAAAGTACGTTTAAGTTTAAATAAACATAA
>LBNU01013035.1:10719-56264 GCA_014162995.1 Artemisia annua | reverse complement strand
CTAATCTCTGAAAATGAGGGTGTATATATAGGTGAGGTGAGAGGCTCTTTAGGGTTTTTCAGAAGCTGCTAGAAACTCTAATCACGACCCTCCAATCATTGCTTCAATCATAAGCATGATTTATGACCCTTGGATCTTGTGCGTGTGAGTAGTGAATCCTGCGTGTGTGTGCTTATTGGTCCACGTGTACTCCTCTGACATACCCTGACATGTGCGTGATCTTCTAGAAACTCCAATTGATTGGGTAATTATCACCAATCGGGGTAATTTTGATGTGGGGTTATTTAGGGTTCTTGGTGAATAGTAAGTTCTGGGTAAAAGGGGAATTTGGGGGGCGGGTAAAAGTTATTTTATTCTTTTTCGTTTTTATTTTTTTGTTGACCGAGGGGTGTTGGGGTTTGACCAAAGGGTGTGGGCCGGGTGTAAGAAAAGTGGGCTTGGTGGGATTTAAATGGGTTGATGGGGTTTTGGGTTTATTAAATGGGTTAAGGTTTAGTTTAGTTTTAGGATTTAATAAAATGACAAGGACCAAGAGTGTAAATTCTGAAACTTATAGGGACTGAAACTGCCAAACTCCAAATTTGTGATCCAAGGGCCATTGTTGCCAATCTCTTATACTTGGAGGGTCTTTTGTCTTTTTCTTCCAAAATATCTTTATAAGGACCAAAATTGACAAATGATGAAAGATGAGGGACTATTGTTGCCAATTCTTCCAAACTTTATCCAAGGACTATTTCTGACAAGATAAGATTCCCCAAGGTTGATTTTGACTTTCTGAGTATGACTTTGACCAATTGACTTCCCTGGTTTCGGCTTTTGACACTTTCCATTCTCGTGCTCGTTTTTGTCGGGATTTTGCGGTTTTGATGTAATTTCTGAAATATCCGTACCTGCACAATCACAAACGCAAAAACACACTATCTTTGGCATTTATGGTTAGTTTTTGGTCGTTTTGGTCTTAATTTGGTAAATAAAAGGTGTATGAATAAGCATACACCAGATATACATGGGCTGTATAGAAGTTTTCAAAGTCTAATATTCGTCATTTATTTTCGTCATTTTATATTCAGGACGTATTTTTGTCATTATATATATAAGTTTTCATGGTAGCATACATTTTGTAAGCATGATACGTATTTCAAATAGTTTATTGACATGTAATCTTTTAAGATGTATTTTTTTACGTAATATTTTTTGTCTATTTATTTTGGTATTGACTCTATCATTTTTTTATTTGAACTAACTAATATTAATACATCGGGCTAAGTTATAACTATTTATTATGATAGTCAACAATTCCCGTGTGATGCACATGGGTGTATAGAAGTTTTCATAGATTTAAAATACGTGCGATGCACATGGGCTGTATAGAAGTTTTTATAGCGTAATATTCGGCATTTATTTTTGTCATTTTATATTTAAGTTTTCATGGTGTCACACATTTTCTAAGCTTTATACGTATTTAAAATACTTTATTGAGTTGCACATGGGCTGTATATAAGTTTTTATAGCGTAATCTTCGGCAATTATTTTCGTCATTATATATCTGAGTTGTGATGGTATCACATTTCTAGGCATGACACACATTTAAAATAGTTTATTGACATTAAAAGAGTATATGTGAAGAGATTTTTTTCAAGAAGTTATATTTAAAAGAGTCTCTTCACATGTAATTTTTAAGTATGTATAAGTTACATTAATGTTGGAGACCTTTTATATTCATCCCCGTGCGATGCACACAGGTTTGGACTGCCTCATGACCCATGCGATGCACACAGGTTGGATCTAATTGTTTTTTTCGTAATGTTCGGGACTAATTTTTGGTTCATGTTTGAAACTCTCATTTTTTGTGAAAGACAGACTTCGTTGTTCAATAAATTACATTATTAAAAGAGAACTATAAAACAAATTTCCTTTTTAGCAAAACTATAAAAACATAAAACATTAAAGTAATTAGTATATTCAAGAGTATAAATTATAATTCGTATAGTAAAATATTGCATGTTTAATTTGTAACGTACTATTAATATGAATGCTAAGTATTCATCTATATTGACACCGGCGGCCGTGGCGTTGTTCTTGTTGTTGTTCTCTTTGTTGTCGTTGTTCATTGACATTTTGCATGTTTTGTTCTTGATACAACTTTTGTGACTTCTCCATCTCTTTCTTTAATGTGAAGAGGTTTTTTGCAAAATTTTATATTTAAATGAGGCTTTTCATATGTAATATTTTAATATGAGTAAGTTACATAAATTATTATTTTTAATTAATGCATTATTACAACATTTTTCCATAAACTATAATATCGAATTTGGAGCATTCATTAGTAACTCACTCTAAGTATTTACAGTATGACGACATGAATCACATGATCTCAAACTCAAATGAATAATGCTTACCTCGTGATAGGTGTAGGATAACATTTGAAATACAATTTTCTTCTCCTTTATAAACTTCTTTGATTTAAAAGATTCTCATTGTTAAGATGATAGTGTGAAGATATTTTTATTATATTTTTATTATATACTACCATTTTCAATATGTAACATCGACATAATTTTCACAATTATATCAAATATCAAGTCACGCAATATTCCACGACGTTTAATTAAGAAAGTGACATTAACACACCGCAAGACAAAAAACTACATTAAGAGCAAAAATATTAAAATGCACCAACAAAGTGTAGTAATAATTATTGACTAAAAATTGAATGCTCGTCACATTATTTTCAATAAACTTACTTGCTAACGAATCAATAGTATTAGCCCGTTCATCGGTATTACATGAAGTAAAATATTGCATGTTTAATTTGTAACGTACTATTAATATGAATGCTAAGTATTCATCCCACCGGTGGCCGTGACGTTGTTCTTGTTGTTGTTGTTGTTGTTTTTGTTGTCGTTGTTGTTCATTGGCCTTTTGCATGTTTTGTTCTTGATACAATTTTTGTAACTTCTCGATCTCTTTCTTTAATGCTTCTTGACGTGCTACAAAAAACAATTAGATATAGTTGATCGTTAGTAACTTAAATACAGTTAATCAAAGTAAAAATGTTCGTGCATGTTCCACTTAATTGATAAGACAACGATGTGTAGGATCTCTTAAACCATTAGAGAAGATGATGTTACTACCAAACCTCCTAAGCACTATCTTTATGTCCTATATTGTTACAAACACTAAACACACGTGAAATTTACATAAAATAATATAAATCAATATGATTAATAAGTAAGACGATATGATGCTTACTTTACCACAATTATAAGTTGTAGCCCAATGTGCACGCGGTGTGGAGGAATTTGTGCTTTGTTGTGTGTGATTTTTGACACCTTATATAGTCCTCTTTAAACTTTGTTAAATAAGAAAAATACAGTAGCAAATAATGGTCATACCCAGAAGGATAGTTGGTGGTGCTGGTTCATTGTTTGGTGTCAGTGTCATCACAACACCATGACATTTGTCGCACGCACCACTGGTTGGTAAGGGAAGGTTATAAATACATGTTCAATAAATACATATAATTTATATACTACGGCTAGTTGTTCTCCATATATGAACTTATTCACACTACGTTTATATTAGTACTATCATTCACGAGACATCAGTTTCATATGCGGTTCAGTACGTACTCCTCACCGCCATCCTGCTTGCCCTCCTCCTCCTCAATTTTTTGTTTATCTTGTTATTGTTTGATGTTATTTGTTGCATTTGACTGATTGTTTTTGTTAGTATAAGCTTTTGTGGCTTATCTCACTTATTGGCCTATTTGATTTTGGAATGTTGTGTTGCAAAAATTTTCAAAATCATTTTGGAACTCAAAATCTTGGATCTGTTGTAAGTCTTGAGTTGATGTAAGTTTTGATTAAGGTTCTTTGTAAAAATCTATTTTCAAAGTTGGTGATAGTTTGTGTTTAAGTGTTTTACAAAAAGAAAATATATAAAAAAAAAAAAATTGCAAAAAACTGACATGGGTGGGATTCGAACCCAGCCCATTCAGTTCACAAACACACCACGCCACACAACACCAACTGCCCTAGGGTCTTTATTCGTTTATACTTTCTTTTGTTTTTTATTTAACCCCATTTGTCACATTTTTGCTTATTTGGCTTATTTGCTTATTTTCTACTTATTTTTATACTGTGCCACTATCTTTTATATTTTTCTTAGGTTCTCATTAACTTGTAGTATTTTCCAAAAAAGTTTCAGATTTTTAAGCTTTGAAATTTAATTATTAGAATTTAATTTGTATTAATTAGTTTTTAATTCATATTAAATAGGATATTTGTTAAAAAATTAATTTTCTTTTTTCTAAAATTTTCTTTTGTCATTTAGTGCGTAAAATAATTATTTGTAGGCCCGTAGGACTTGTGTAGCATAAATTTCACGTTTTTATTTGTACGTTGACGTTTATCTTAAATAAACGTCACGTTTATTTGTTAACTTGTGTTTTAGGATTCCCGATACCTAATTTTGATTCCCGTAGTGTTTTAGAATTCCCCTAGTTTTCCATTTGCCTTTTGTTTCCCCTTAGGTTATTTTATTTTCATTCTCGTTTGTTAATTTTCCATTCTCGTTAATTTAACGTACAACAAAACCAAATAATCTTTCACAACCAAATATACAAGATTTTAATCTCTATCTTTTCTAGAAACTTTCCATTCACACCTCGTTGGGGTACGACCCGGGAAATCACTTTCCCGGTCTTAAAAATATCACATTGCACGAGTTTACGAGGTAATCCTTTTCACGAAGGGTTTACTTGTATTTCTCCACGTCTTGTTGTCACTCACGATAACATTGACCTCACTTTGTTGGTATTTTTGATATAACGTTTTACACAACGAATCACTCCACCAGACCAAGCCAGAACCCATCGTTCATCGTGACTTAAAACCAGGGAACATTCTTCTAAACCGTAACTTCGTGAGCCAGATAAGTGATGTGGGACTAGCCAGGCTACTCCCAGCGTCATCATTAACCGAAGATGTCAATAAAGTGTGTAAAAAACTTGTGTGATTGTGTGTGTTGCTCTCCTTTTATAAAGAGGTTCTGTAGGGTTTAGAGATAAACCCTTTGAGGATGATCAACGACTATTAGAGAGCCAGGTGTTGATCATCCGAGAGCAGTCAAGGAGGACAGATGTCATTCATCCTTTAGCTCGCAATGGTGTTTGTCGTGCGTCCCCACTGTGGGATGTCAAATGCTACATCTTAAGCGCTAGTGACAGTTAGGGAGTAGTAGCTTTGTCTTATTTAGTCAGGCCTGAGAGGTCTTTCCAGGTTCTATATGGCTTGGGATTAAGCCGGGCTTTTATCAAGTTGATTGGGCCTTGGTGATGGGCTTGATTCGAGCGTGTAGTTAACGGGCTTTTATCAAGTTGATTGGGCCTTGGTGATGGACTTTTTGTACCTGAGTCTCCCCAGTTCATGCTTGTGCTATTTGCTTCCAAGCCCTTTATTGCCAGGCTAATGATCACATTTATTTTCTGTGATGATGACTAGATGCATTTTTTTTACCTCGATCAGGGTTGTATGCTGAGTTGGTGATAACATCAAATAGTCTTGATATTTTAGTGTCAATTTCTCCCTAAAATGCTCATTATTTGTGTAGTTTTGCATGAATATATACTCTTATCACTTATTATTCCATTCAGGGTATAGTTAAGCATTGGTACGAAAGAACGTGGATTTGGAAAGGAAACTAACAAAGCTATACATGGTCTTGCTGACCAAAAGAGAGTTACGGCGTAAAGGCCTTGCACAACCTACGCCGTAACTAGTAAAATCACTAAAAGACTAAAGTCAACACAACTCAAGGTTACGCCGTAACTCCATCGACTAGGTTACGCCGTAGAAATCCAAAGACTTAGCCAAAATGTTGTGATCATGAAGGTTACGTTGTAAACTCATCATAAGGTTACAACATAGATTTTAAAGAAATGTTAACGAAATTTCTGCGAGCGTAACCTGTTCGTAAGGTTACGTCATAGAGATTATTAAATGATAAGATCGTCCAGTTATATGAAGGTTACGGCGTAACACTTTACTTAAGGTTACGCCGTAACTCAGTCAAGACTATAAATACAAGCTTTTATTATGATTCAGCCACCATTGAGGTTACGCCATAACTATTATCAAGACTTGAAGGCGTCCAGTCATAAGGGACTTACGCGCGTAACCCGTACACCATAAGTTAGTCGAGCCTATAAATACAAGCCCTAATTCTGCATTACATCATTATTTCTACACAGCACAAGGGTCATATTAGGGCTCATCCAAGGAAGAAATCCTGCAGTTCTAGAAGACTTTCAAAGGGAGAATTCATACCATTCCATTGATAGCTTTAGCATCTCATCAAGTATTTGTATCGAACCAAATGTTTACTAGTTATTTGATGATGAGCATTGTAATTTCTGTACTTTTCAATATGAGAGGCTAAATACTTTATGTGTTAGCATACTTATGAATTTATCCTTGCATTGATCTATGTTCTTTGTCTATTTATCACTTTATGTGGATATTGTATTAGCCAATCATGAATCCCCGTGTTTTGGTAGTATTGAAGCTAGGGAAGTACCTAATTTGCTAGTTAGTAGATGACCATTTGAATACTAGCTTGTTAGGTTGCTTGAGTTGTGACTATCTTCCTTGTGTGGGCCTTGACCATAGGACTACCTACACTTAAAAAGTGTGGGAAAACCTTACGTGGAACAAGCGAATGTTTAGTGTTAAGTAGTAAGAAACTAAACACTATATATGCAACACCCCAACCCAAAAAGGGCTAAAGTGTAACATTTTGGAGTCAAATCAGAACACAAGTAAACGGAAATACATTACTAAAACAAGGGTTACAATGCAGTTCTAATGAAAAGATAAAGGAGTAATTCTAAACATTACAACTTCCAAAACTAATAACAAGATAAGAACCAAAAGGAAAAACTCTAAGTCAAAACTCTAATCCATGGAAGGGTATCAACAATGTAGTCCAATAAGAGCTCCTAAGCACTCTTCACTCAACCCAGCTTCCTTCTAAAACCTGCCGCATGAAAAGAAATGCGGCTGAGCTTAAAAAGCCCAGTGAAGAGATATAAACAAACGAAAACTAATAACAAAAGAAAACGAAGGTGAATACGACATAAGTCCAAGCGAACATGCTGAGATAGAAATCAAGAATATGGAAACATAGAATATGATCAAAGGGGAAATACGTACAAAGAATATCAAGTGAATCGAAGGAAAATGAAACGAATCATGTGTGCAAGCAAATAAAAAATAAGGCAAGCACAAGTCACAATCAATAGAGAGGATAGAACAACAAGTATCACATACATAGTAGAGTAACAGAAATGCCCAACAATCATATATCAAATTGTACATAGAGTAGCTAGCTCGATGTACCAAATGTGAAATGGAGTGTATTACACACACATACCCATTCACCAAATTCAAAACATAACGAAGTACCTAGGATGCATCCATACGCTCCCTACAAAACAAATATATATATACCAAGCTCTAGGCTAAGCATACATACAATAATAATAATAATGGCCATGGTGCTATAGCATAATAGGGAACTCTGTGGACAAAAACCCACCTCCACAGATAGTGTCAATACAACTGGTGCATCAGTGGTAAGGCCATGGACTCCCCATGACTGGCTACAATTTAATCAAATAATGGGCAGCATATAAGGGCATAGGAATGCTATAAGAACTGGAACATAGCATAAAACAAATATCAAGCAAATCATAACAGAAATGGATAGATCAAATGTGGATCATACAAAGGGATCATAACAATGGTTCAAGTCAAAGGTCCAAATCAAAGATTCATATCAAGAAGTTCAAATCAAAGGTTCAAATCAAAGGTTCATAATAGCAAAAGGGTTCATAGCAAAGGTTCAAAATTTGAAGTTAAATAATCAAAAGATGTTAAAGAAAGTCATAAGAAATCTTAGAGAATAAAACAGATTAAGGACTTTTGAAAATTATTTAAAACCTTTTTATCGTAATAGTATTCCTTTAAAAACACATTTCATAAAAGTCATTAAAACCTTCATATAAAACTGGCATCGTATCGTAATCACAGAAATCATTTCAAAAATAGCTTTTCTCAAAAGTCATCCGGTTATATTTTTAAAAGGGTCTGCATACGAAATCATACTATCAAATGAACCAAGGATCAGAAATCATAATAGTGGCGATGGAACGGATCATGAGTCATAAGAAACCTTACTGAAAAGTTAGAATATCTGTACCTTAGACCGCAAGTGCAACATAACAGAAAACATAAAGATCGGAAGCAAACTCCTTCTTCGGCGAATCTACACGAATTCATAATCGTTTTATTATTAATAACTTATTTAGTTATTTTAAATCACATTACTCATTTTAGTCGGCTTTTCATTTTTACTAACTTTCCTTTTTATAGCAGCTTTTCAAAAATAGTAACTTTCTATAATTAGCAGGTTTAGACATTTATGATATAATTAAGGTTCTATTAGGTTAAAATGATGAAAATCAATATTAATATAGTGTAGGGTTCATTTATGACATGTTATAATAGTTAGGGTCTAAAATGTCATTATTACAAAGTTTATGGCCAAAGGTGTGAATTATATAAATGTACATAAAGTTTTACTTGATTCTATATATCTAACAATTCACAACGGATCAAATCCCGTATATAAAATTGCGAAGAGCCAATTAAATATTGTTTTGTAATTAAACAATTGTTTTTTTCCCCAATGAAAATGACCCACGTTTGGGAAAAACCAGATCGTTTCGACTGTTAGTAAATAAGAAAAAGAAAATTTACAAAACGCACCCTGAACTTTTTAATATTTGCGACTTTTTTATATAACAAAATTTATTTGCCAAATGTCTAATAGATACCTAGAGGTTTCTTGAATAAAAAAATACTGACAAAAAGGCCTCTCGATAACGAACAAAACAAGCCCAATATTGATATATTTTTGACGTACGTACGGTTTTATAAAAAATGTTGAAGTTTAATATATATTATATATATATATATATATATATATATATATATATATATATATATATATATATATATATATATATATATATGTATATATGTATGTATGTATACATACATACATACATACATACATACATACATACATACATACATACATACATACATACATACATTATATATATATATATCTATGATTATATATATATATAATATATATAATATAGATATATATATATATATATATATCACCATCCATATAAAGGAGGGGTTTTTTTAAACTTGATCTTCCAGCTTTTGATTAAAAGAAAACACGTGTCCCCCTATTTTTCCCAAAATTCTGTCCACCGTTGATCTCTTTATACTCCCTTCTCATTTATTATACGGTCAAACCTTTCTCAAAACCGGATCTCCTCCTTCAATTGTCATCCCTAATGTCCTCCCTTCACATAAATTCTCAAATTATGTGAAGAACTAACAAACCATCCATTCCATGTTTCCCAACTAAGAAAACAAAACACACACACCTAAATCCTCTCAAATAATCTCCCACAAAACCCTAACCGATTATATATTCCGCCATGGAACTTCAATATTTATCCTTTTTCATGGTTGTTTCCATTGATCTAATTGAATATCTTTATAAAATCAATCGGGGGATAACAGATACGATTGTTCCTCTCAAAACCTCTACATCAAACCCTAACCGATATAATTAATAAACTAAATTAGATCCATGGAACATAAATCAAAAACTCACAAAATCAATCGCATGAACCCTAACAAATACATCCAATGGAATTTGATATTTAGGGTTTTTTGAATTGAGGGTTTTTTCGAATTGATGATTTTTATGTGGTTACTTGCGTGTTTTCTAGATATTAAATGCTTGCTGAAAAATGAATGCTTTATCTCTATCGAAGTCAACGAGAGGTAAATTTGTTTTCAATTTTAATATTGTTCTTCCAATTAGATCTATTTTGATTGTTTTGAATTGTTTGTTCAGATTTGTTTTGGAGCAATTGTGTTTTGATGATTTTTGCAGTTTGAAATTATTTAATTAAACGTCATCAGGTTTCACTTGGTAAGTGTTCTTATTTCTCCCTATTCTATGATACTAGGATGCGATGAAAGTTTATGGAGATCAAATTTGCCAATTTAATTGTTCGAATGTTTTCATACGGATAATAGCAAATATGAAAATATTGGTTTCGGCTACATATGCAACCATGATGTTTTTCTTTGTTTAGTTGGCTATGTATGTAACCAAGATACCACTTTCCACTTCATGTCGATCGAAGGAAGAACATATCAAAGCTATGGTGTGGGGGAGGAATTATTTGTTGAAGGGTTGGAAAAAGGTATTTAACTTGAATTAAAGAATTTGAATTAAGGAATTATTTATTGATTTTAATTATTTCTTTAACTTGAATTAAAGAATTTGAGGTTTAATTTTTTTTGATATCATATATTTGAGTTACATATTTTAGTAACAGTTGCCTTAAGTTTGATGTTATACTAAATTTTTTTATGGTTGATTTATTAAGAGAAATTGGAGAGAACTTCTATATTACGAGCCATATGTTCGGGATTTAAGGAAACGACTACTCCTCCTATATGTCTAAGCAAAGGTATAATTTAAATTATTGAGAGTTAAAACATACTCCATATAACTGTCATGTTCTCATAGACCGTTTATGCTATAGATCTTGAAACCAACGAGTGTCTTGAAAGGAATGGCGGTTGCTGGATCGACTAAAAAACTGGCATAAGCGCTTGCAAAGTAAATAAAACCGGAAAGCTCTGTGTATCCACAATACAACCACCCCTTCTTTCACTCAGTTTGTTAGCTTTTGTAGTTTTAAGACACTTTTAGGGGAAGAGTATGTGAATGCCCTTCGGTTAATGGCGTGCAATATCAAGGAGATGGATACACATCTTGTGAAGGTATACATACATCGTTTGTCTTGCAACATCCTAGAACATACAACATCCGTTTTGTGACTTTTATTTGTTCAGGTGACAGCTGTTGGAGCTTTATATGATTTCAACTTTAAGCTATGATTGGAAATGGCTATTAGAAATGAAGGTATTCTAAAAACTGATCCACCTTTTTTGTTTTTTCAACTCTTACGGCAATTATATGTTAGTAAAGTCAAACTTTAGTTTTAGGAGTTTCATATAGCCTGTACAGAAACACCATGAACTGGAAGTGTCAAGTACATCGTATTTAGTTGGAGTAGGCTGGTTTGGAATGTGTTTAGATTCTAATAGGTCGAATGTTTAAATTTACCTAAAAATTTAACATGTCAAGATGGTTTAAAGTCGCCCATAGGTTTTTATGGACCGTTTTCAACTTCTTAAGTTGCTATATATAAACAAATTAGATATTGTTTTAATGATATAACTATTGTGATAAGTTAATCATGTGTCAAAGTTATAAAAAATGAACTACGAAGTGCTTCCTGACCAACCTAACCTGGGCTGACTCTTTGTGACTCTTGCCAACATATTGGCTGTTGTGACCCGTACTTCTTTCACACACTTTATCCAACCCATCCCCGACCCGCTAATTTTTGGTTTTGAAGGATGGCAATGGTGATTTGTGTGGAGATAATGTGCACACACAATCGGCGTGCAGAGGCGAGTTACCTTATACATTCGAACATACTTGAATAGCCGCACAATATCATACATTTTCCTTTCTTTTAAGCAATATATGAGTCGGAAGTTAACTGACACTAATCACTGACAGTTGTTATTGTTTTAGGAATTCCCGGACAACTACAGCCTGTAGTAGTTCACATGCGAATGATAGACGTCAACGTGTAACAGCCCGAGGTCTTTCAACAAATTATTTTTTGTGCAGTCTGGATGTTCTGGTGCAAGTAATACTTTTAAGCAATTATAAAGGTTTTGAAATACTTTGTTATTTGGGCATAAGTTATGGATTTTAGCTACTGATGTTTATATGCAATTTGTATTCAGTTGGTGTTATTCTCTTATATACTTCTTATTGATTTGTATTCGTTTTGTTTGAAGTAAATTGTTGGTTAGGCCGATGAAGACACAAATAGAGGCATTGCAAAGGCTATCTTAGGCAGTAACAGCCATGATCTTCTACAGAAAGGGGCTTAAAGGGGCTTAAAGACGTCAACAAACAAAGCACATATATACCACTGCTCAAACAGTGTCATTGGATCTAAACGCTACTGTAACAGAGGTTCGCAAAATCGACCCGGTACTTTGTAACAACTGATAGGTGATAAAAGAAGTATGTCTTTCTCTTTCTTTTACTAAAAGATCGGTTCACATTTTGGATTGCAGTTATAAGTGTTTGGATGTTGCGAATTCTTTCTGTTTCTTTGAAATTGGTTTTGTAGTTGGAGATTTGATGTTAATGTTATACTAAAGGATCTTCAGACCCCAAAGTGTCAGTATCTTATAGTCTCAGTTTACTACATAAAAATATACATCTCACACACGTACTAAAAACTTATGTCTGAATAACAAAATAAAAGTTTGTCCTGCCAGCGGTTACAAAATCTCGATGCAACGCGGCATACCATATGATCCCACCACTGTTGACGGACAAGGTAGTAGCTACATCAGTAACTATACACCTACATCATTATTCTGCTCTGTGTGTATTCAGAAGCTTCGACTGTCGTTATTTTTTTTTGTCTTGCAGCGGGTGGTGAATATGTTAGATGAAAAATATCACTTTAAGAAAAACATCACTTAAAGAAGATCATGTGCTTGGCTTTAGATGAGGCTGGTCGAATGCTGGATATGGAGTTTAAACCCCTGATTCAAAAGATTATTTCCTTCTGCAATTCAAGTTAGTCTCATTTAGCTTTAAAAAACTTGAATAGTATGATTAGTTTAGTTGTTTGTGTTTGGATAAATGTGTTACGTTGCTACTTATCTGAAGGGTGTTTGGAATTGCATATTTAAAGAGATTATTGACTTATTTTATATAGATAACTGGCTTTTCTGATAATATTTTGAATAAAATACGCACATTTCTAAGTGCTTATTTCAAAGGGGTTTATAAGTCATAAGTATGTGCTAATAATATTCAATCCAAACACCCCCATTGACTGGAAATAATTTGTTTCTTACTGGGCTAAATATGTATGGTAATTAATTTTAGTTACGTCTGGATATAATGATCGTCAAGGTGTGTTCGGATTTTTCACTTCGTTATATGTATGGCTGAATCTACTAATTTATATATGTGATATTATACATTGTTGGGTCAAACCATAAAGTATATGTTAAAATGTTATTATTTTTTTGCAGCACGAGTTACATTTATCCCAATATGCTCACCTTCAAGTCCGCCGATTATCCAACTAACTGTCCTGACAGGACCTGCTACCAAGTTTGCTGCCTACCCGTCAACGACTTCTGGTAAGTTACCAACTAATTATAATCTATTTTATATGGCGGGTGCATAAAGATCAAATTTGTTATTTCACAGTAAACTTATTTTGACATGCGGCCAAGTAAAGTATTATAGAATCTGTTAATAATAGTTTTGACCCGGTAACTTAGGAATGGATCAATAAAGCATAACTTTTTATATTGGTCTAATGTAATGAAAATATTTTATGAACATGTATATGACACTACCTAAATGGCTTGGTTATCTATTTGTAAGGGTGTTTTTGATTGATTAACTAAACGACATTTTGATTCAAGTAACTGAAATAAGTTGTGTTGAATACATGGTATGATGTAAACATGTTTTGGGGGCTGTTTGGATAGAAACTGTTTTAGGGGCTGTTTGGTCGCAACTTTTTAAGGGCATGTTTGGAGAGTATATATTTCAAGGGTTGTTCATACAAAATTTAGTAAGAGTGTTGTTTGAACAATATTAATTGAAGGATTGTTTGGACATAAACTTAAGTAATTCTTTGATTAGTTTTAATAAACAATATTGAAAGTGATTAGTTCACTCTCAAAAAATCAATGTTATTTTCTGCTTTTGTGCAGGCTGTTTTGAGAGCACTGTATGCGTATTTTGCTGATAGACCGTTGTAAGAAATTCCACACATAGAGGTAAGCATCATACACACATACTAATTAGAGATGGAAAATTCAGCCCATTTATTGATGACATAGTTGGTTTGGGTTATCCTTTTTATTGCTAATGGACAAAAATACCAAAATAGCTTAAATGAAATTGGGTCAAATAGGTCCAAAGCCGAAACTCACCTAATCTGTATTATTAATGTGCAAGAGTTTCCAAAATCATTTACTTAAAGTTGATAAAATAAATGTAGTCTAGCATACCCAATGATTTATAGCTGGGATACGACTTAAATGTTTCGAGCCAACCAATATAGACTGATTTTTTTACATGCATCCAAAATACCAGCTTTAGACAAATATGCTTCGACACATTACCCATTTTTTCACGTCAAATATAACTTTAATGCTTTAATGTTGTGAACCGGAGGTAATGACATATATAGCGAAGGATTCTTCGGAATCATAGTCAAGACTAACTTTTTGGGAACAATTTCTTTCACTTGATGGCTTCATACGAGAGTGATCCATTTGTGGTGATTTTGATCGAGGTAATTTATTTTTCATTTTATTGTATGAATGCTTTGGAGATTTTATGTAATAAAATACACCTTTGGTGAGTCGTGACCCAGCCACTTGAACCATTTATTTCTAAAACTTTTTATTTGTTGTGTTCATGGATAACATTCTTTCTTTTCTTTACTTAGGACGTGGACTGTTCTTTGTTAGTTTCCCTTCTCTGTAGATATAACTTTCTGATATGGCATGGCTTAGTAAATTCTTTTACTTATCTTATGGGCACCAACGGAACTCTCAGATTTGTTCAAAGTTATATCAAAATAGGTGGTAATAAAGAAGCGAAAGTGGTGTTGGAGCTGTGAAGCATAAAGTAATATGACTGTCACATTTGCTTGACTACATGCTACACAAATTATTAACACTACTACATATAATAATAACAAGCAATACGTATAATTATAATGTTTCTGTTTATTAAATATTTTTTGAAGACCCATATGGTCTCTTGCAATTATAAGCCATGATTTGAAAAGGTTAATAACTAAAATGTATATGCAATTAATGTTAAACACATTACATGAAACACCTCATTCTATTTTGTTGTGGTGTTAATAGGGTTTCAAGGAGAAGATTGTGGACATTAGGGAGGAGATATTACGTAAAAGAAGAGCTGGGAAACTGCCAGGGGACACCACTTCCGTTGTGAAGTGTTGTGTTGTGATAAAGACGGCAACTACACTAACTATACAACAAACGTTGTATATAGAGAAGTTCTTCATAGATTATAAACTATATGTAATTCGTTTATTTTGAACGTTAGGTTTTTTTTAACGTTATTGTTTTCTTGATAATGGCATGCTTATTTTATTCATTTTCGTCTCATGGATGTGACTACACGTTCATACTTATTTTACTATAAATTTTATCGTATAACTAAATTTTTAAGAGCAAAAAAGGTCTTAAGGTGGTATGTTGTGACAAAGATGGTAATTACACCAATACTACTACAAATGTTGTGTATCAAGAGGTGCTTCACAGATTATGATTAATGTTTATATGTAATGTTTCACTCTTTTTTCAATACAAAGTTTTTGTTGGAATACTTTGATCTTATTATTATTATTATATAAACAATTTTATATT
This sequence comes from Artemisia annua, assembly GCA_014162995.1. Lineage (NCBI taxonomy): Eukaryota > Viridiplantae > Streptophyta > Magnoliopsida > Asterales > Asteraceae > Artemisia > Artemisia annua. The sequence goes on along the minus strand of LBNU01013035.1, from coordinate 40,560 downwards.
TTTTTTTGTAGAGATGTCATAAAAAACCAACTACTAATATGTTTTATTTAATATTTATAAAAGGTAGCCACCCAACGGGCGGGCCTGTAGCTAGTATATATATATATAGGGTCCCTTTCTTACGAGAACCACGTTATCTACAAGAACTGCGAGAACCACTTTTTTACAACTAATAATACACAATGTACATCATTTAATGCTCCATTTCATTTTGTTATTTTTATTTAATTCAAAAGGGCATATTAGTAAAAGACATTTTCATATTATTTCTGTTTTTTTATATAATTTTCGTTTTTTTNTCAAACATGTTTTTAAATGGTCATGGTACATACATGTTTTTTTTAGTCAAATGTGCATACATGTTTTTTTTCTCTAAATAGTAAAAGTGCATACATGTTTTCAATTAGTCAAAATGCATACATGATTTTTTTTTTCCAAATTGTCAAGGTGCATACATGTTTTTTTAGCTAACACTTTTTTTTTATCAACCTACCAATATTTTTATAAACACAAACTAAAGAACATAAATCATCATTAAAAGAAAAACAATATTGATATGCTTAAATGTTACATTTCACTTGATTACAAGTACATAAACACATGAAATATTCATATATCTCCAAAGGTCGCAAATTATATTCATGTATAATCGTGTTCATCCACTTCCCGGTCTTGAATGATATCATCATCTTCATCAATCAATCTGAAACAAGCATGCACGAAAATAATTAAACCATAAACACAAAACATATATGTTTTATACGTAAACATATATGTATCTTTCCAAGACATATATGTATCTTTCCAAAAACATATATGTTTTATAATCTAAACACAAAACATATGTGCATCCATTCATCTTTGAATCTGTATTAACCTTAAAAAATATATACAAGTCACTTTTATTGATTTGTACGAGCCGAAAAACACATATGCACGTTTATGAATTGAGAAAAAAAAACCACACATATGCAAAATTATAATAATTTTAAGATTGTGCATCTCAATTGATGTATACTTTAATGGATATTTTAGCCAAAATTCATCTCAAAATGGGAAATCAAAAGCAAAACGTAAGTTTTCTATTAAAAAAATCAAAATAATGATAAACTATAAATTAATCTCTATTAGATCTACCAAAGACATATTGCAATATCCAGATCTTTTAGTTTCGAAAACAATTTTATATAAACAATTGAAGGGCTATGATTGCGAATGAAATATATATATAATATAAGAACCAATTCTGACGCATTATTTTTTAACCTCAGAATAATCAACATGGCTTACCTTTATTACTGATTAACCTCTTATTTGCGTCTCGTCCATCACGTCTCTTCCTTAATTGTTATTTCTTAACCTTTTCGATCATAATCACCGGCAAGCATCATTGATTTGACTTTTCACTTTAGTTTTGGTGGGTATGAATAACACAGATTAAATGGCTAGGGTTTTTTTGTTGGGAGAGATTTTTGTTTTTTAATTTGGTTACAGATCGTGATTAGAATGAGGAGAAGATGTAGGACGGTTTTAAAAAAGAATTAATTATGATATTCCCTAATTACCCTTACACTAGTTACAACAACAAACATAATCTTTTGATTATTTACATAAATGGCACATTCAGTTTTGACCCTTGATCAATTAATCTAATGGCTAAAAAGTGGTTCTCGCAGTTCTTGCAGATAAAACTGGTTCTCGTAAGAAAGTTACACTATATATATATATATATATATATATATATATATATATATATATATATATATATATATATATATATATATATATATATATATATATATATAGGGAAGGGATCAGGTACATTTTTGGCTTTTAGTGCGGATGGTACGGACGAATCTCAGCCCTCCATCTAGTCAACCATCTGAAAAAGGCGGAGTGGCAATATCGTAAATATCCCGTCTTTTTTAAAAATCTTTACTATCATATTAGCTTTTTTTCTGAAAAAAATTCAAAAAAATCTGAAAAAATTAAAAAAATAAAGAGGACAACAAATAATTAAGAATCGCTGAAAAAAATTTTAAAAAAAAAATCGTTTTCATCGTTAAAGGTAATGTGATATTAGCGTCTGATTTTGACTTTTGTAAAAAAGTCAAGATCAGATCTTGATATCACATAATATCCTTTTTTTTATTATTAATATCACTTTTGTATGAATGATGATATTAAGTTTTTTACTAATATCACCGTTTCTTTTTTTGTTCCACTGTTGGTTTTACAAGTATAAAAACTTAATATCACTTAATGTTTTATAATATCATTGTTAGTCTTATAATCAAAATACATTTTTTTAATAAAATTGTTAATATCAAAGTTAATTATCATGCTTTCTTAATATCAAAGTTAATTTTTTTTAATATCACCGCAACTTTTTCTTAATATCGTAATAAAAAAAACAATGATATTAAGTTTTTTACTAATATCAAAGTTAAATTTTTTAATATCAACGTAACTTTTCTTAATATCGTAATAAAAAAAGCAGTGATATTAAATTTTTTTACTAATATCAAAGTAACTTTTTAAGTAAATATCGTTAATATCACGGTAGGACTCATAATATCTTTAATATCATGGTAAGACTCATAATCAAAAACAAAAAAAATGCTCAAAAAAATCTGAAAAAATAAAAAAAGTAAAGAAGACAACAATAATAAGGATCCCTTAAAAGGAAAAAAATTAAAAAAATCATTTGAATGGTTAATTGGTACCATGAAGTTAGCGTTAGATTTTGACTTTTTTACAAAAAGTTAAGATCAGATCTGGAATGGGTGGCCCAGATCTGTCCGTACGTCCGCACTAAAAAAAGACATCCGCACGTGATCCTTTGTCTATATCTCTATATTATATATAACAGGAGGCATTTGAAGAAAATGCCACCTCATTGCCCAGTAATTCATTATCAGACATGTCATCAGCCATGTCATCAGTTTCTGTCCACGTAAGCATGAATTAAAGGCACTAAAACTCGGGAATAACTAAATTTAAAAATGTTGTTGGCAAGGATCGAACCTGGGATGTCTACTAACATTAGTAAATGTCTCAACGACTCAACCACCAGAGCAACACAATATTTGTTGTTGAGTTTGCAAATCAAAGAAGATAAAGCTATGAACCCTAACAACTACATGTGAGTTTCGTTTTTATATTGAAACACATTTTCTATTTATGTAACCATACTACGAAAACCCTCCTCAACATCCAAAATCATATTCCACCCGAATGTCTTTGATTACTTTTCTCCCTCTATCCAAAAAACCCTAATATAGCCGCTCATAATATCCCATCATAATCAGGTAACTCATATCAATAAATTTTTTATTTTTAGGATTCCATAGCAGTTGTCGTTTATTACATAATGACCTGATATGATTTGTATTAATATTTTTCTTTTTATTTGATCTTAAATAATTGTTTTAGTAGCAAACTTTAGCAGTAGATATTAGGTAAATTTATGGCATTCGAATGTTACTGATGTTAGTGTTTTCTTTCTATACGAGTAGATTTAGTTTTCGTTTGATTTGCTGCAATATAATAAATATGTGATTTTAGGTTTCATTTGAATGTTATTAGAGATTAATCGCTTATGTGCCGGTAAGCGTTCTAATAGTCGTGATGTTTCCAGGACCGAATTCTGATCAGTCTTGTGAAGCAAGAGCAGAGGTTCTAGAGCTGATGATGGTACCTAAATACATTGTATCGCCTCAAGCAAATCGCCCTGTTATGGGTATTGTGCAACATACACTTTTAGGCTGCCATAAAATCACAAAGAGAGGAGCCTTCATTATACAAGCTTGCAAAGACTCATGTTAAGGTGCACACCAAGGGGATGTTTGGTTTGAGGGTATGGGTATTAACAGTTGAGTTTCAATTCCACATTAATATTTTACCCACACCCATAGTGACTCAAAGGTTGCAACCCAAACATTACCTAGCTGTGCTCATCTTTTTAAGGTAATATGAGCTAATGTTTCCTATGCAGGATGTTTTCATGAACATATCGATGTGGTGGGAGGATTTTAGTGGAAAAGTGCCAACACCTACCATTTTGAATAGAGAAGGGTGAGGTTATCACTGGTACTCTTTGTAAACGAACCGTTGGTGCATATACTAGGAGTCTTATACACGTCATCTGGTTTGTTTTCTTGACTGCTAACATTTTCTTATATGGTAATTTGTCTGACATACGAGTATGTGTCTATTTAATTAACTATTGGTTATGATAATATTATTTAAGGAGGAGATTGGTCTAGATGCTGCTAGCAAGTTTCTTGGATATACACAGTTGCTTATTTACTACTGGCTTTTGCAACAAGCATTCAACATTGGTATTGGAGACACAATTGCTGATGCATCAACTATGGAAACAATTAATGAAGCCATCTTCATAGCTAAAAATGAGGTGAAGGAGCTTATTAGGGCTGCTCTAGATAATCAATCGGAGGCAGAGCCTGGTCGAACGATAATGGAGTCATTTGAAAATAAAGTCAATCAGGTACTCGATACACACTACGATCACTAAACTGTCTATAGACGTTAGCTTGGTTCGAGTTACAAAATTGGGATAATCTGATTTGGGTCACATTCAAATTAATAGCTGCTCAAGATACAAGTTATTTTCAAATCACATTAACTCATTGGCTTGATCAACTATAAAGAAGTTATATATCCCATAATAAGTAGAGTTTTATGATGCAGGGGATATTAGCGAGTTGGTGAAAATACAACAAAAGGAGTACCTGATATGCACGAAGCGATATATGTAAGCGTTATGTTGGTGTCTCAATACTTAATGCTTTCGAGATACTCATATACTGAGAGAACTTATATTCAGAGTTCCAAGCCAAGTATCACTTAAAAGCTACTCGAGTTAAAGGAGGTAACTGGAAGCGGTATATTTGCGTCTAGTGGAGAGAACGGTGTAGAGGAGACTGATGCTGCAACCCGCACCCCATCTAACCCAAATGGCATCCGGATGTACCAGGTAACCATTTGACTATTTGATCATAACTAATATTTGAAATGCAAAGCTTAATATAGTATTGTTATATATAATTGGGATACTCTGTAAGGAAGCTGTGTCATGAATGGAATGCTTACATTTATCTAATTCTAATTATATGCCGAATAGCAAACAGTTGCTGGAATCAGTTACATTTTGTGTGGTAGTGTATGATATGCTGGGTTTGTCCCTTTTATTGTATTGTCGAGCTATTCCCCTATAGAATTATGAATGACTGAGTGTATCCCTCAAGCAGTATCATGACTATTTTTGCGGTTTAACTCTTTCTTATTATGGTTCTGCTACCACACATTTTGTAGGTTTTCTATGTATGGTTAGCCTGATGAACCTATCGAATACGTCTCAGTGACTAAATACTACACGGGCTAAGGGGATATTTACACAGCACAAAAGGGGCGGGTTGGCGACATGGTCCGTGTGTAAACTGGTCAACCGGGTTGTATTTTGAAAGGGTTGCAGCAGAAAAATCAACAACAGTTGCAACAGGAGCACTCCTTGCAGCAGCATAAGCGTTTGCATACCCCTCCAGCAGTTGTAACCGGATTCACCTGAATTTGATCCGTATGAGCAGAAGCATAACAGGGTGTCACTTCCATTTAGTTCAAAGCAGAACCACCAGGAGGGGGAGAGAAATGGAAAGGGGTCAAAAGATAAGAACTGAAATTTTCGGAACTTATGATCAGGCGGTGAGTTTGAAGTTGCAGAGATGAGGCCAATTATCTTATTTCTTCGTCTTCACTTCTTCAAAAGATGTTAAGAGCATGCATACAAAGAAAATGACCCTGGGATGAAGCACAACATGCTACGGCTGGGAAGTAAGTTGAAAGAGGTAATCAAAAATAATAAAATTTATTTATCGTTAATGCTCTAGATGCCATAAAAACTGATAAAATTCTGATTTTCAACTCCCCACAAAAGTTTCAGTTCTGTAATGTTGAGACTATTGTAAATGGTGGTGTAGAGAAAGATATTGGCATGGAGGGTGTAACTGTGGAAGTGATGATAAGATAACTGGAGTTGAAGAAGAAGGAAACACAACTCATGTTCCATATAGGGTATAAAATTTAAGGTTCTCGACGAACCGGGTTCCAATCAAATAGAGTGCGGAGCCAACAAAATCACTCAAACAATGTAACAAATCTAAGGGCGGTTGAAAGGAATGGACGCGCGAAGCAAAATGAAATATGAAATAAAAAGATGCTTTGGGAGTGTGAGATAGGCGGACGGGGATTACGCAGCTAAACAATTGGGCAGTGATAGGTCTATTTCACAATGAAAATGTTTGTCTACTTAACTTTGAGAAAATAATCATCTTAAACATGCAACTCAATTTTTAAGTGTACAAGAAGTTTAAAATAAGCAGGCCCAAACACACCTGATAATAATGTCAATTAGAGTGTTGAACCATACGCTGGTTGAAAAATAAATGTCTTTAGGCTTGGCTGCATCCACGAATTCCATCTTTGTTATTAAACATTTTTCCTAATTCCATGTGAGGCATTCTTTTTAATATATTTTATTTATTTGTCCTCACTTTCTTATAGTTTGCTTTTCATTTTTAAATTTATCACAGGCTAACATTGTTTTTTTAGATACATGTGAAGGTTAGTTGTATCTTCTGCTGTCTAAAATTTTTAGACAATGAGTGGTAGCTAAATGACAAACGTGTGCACCCCGGCTAACCAAGAGCTCGCTCTCAAAGCAGCAAGATGATTGTTCTTCTTAAAAATCATGGCCCTTCACTACCTCTATCCCCAAGAAGCCACTGTACTGTTGCTGTCATTGGGCCTAACTCAGATGTGACCGTCACGATGATTGGAAACTATGCTGGTATCGCATGTGAATACACAACTCCACTCCAAGGAATATCAGGATACACAAAAACAGTTCATGAGCCCGGATGCCCAGACATTAAATGCAAAAATGCTCATTTAATTAAAGACGCTATAGGTGCAGCACGACAAGCAGATTGTTGAATGAGCTAAAGAGAAATTGACTATCGATGGAGGTGCATTGCTGATGTGGAAAACAGGGCAGGGATTCCTATAGGTTTTCCATGGAGTAGTGGTGACGTACAGGTATTTGAATTATTTTTGAGAAAATTTCATCTTTTGATTTGTTTTAAAGGTGGTGTTTAGATGTGCCATTTGAAACGAATGTTCTGATTATTGTTACTTGAAGTCATATAAACTGTTATTTGGTCTGTATCTAAATTGCTTCTGATTCTGATTATCATATTGTTTAGGGTCAGTAAGAAGAATGTTACCATTTGTATGAAATTTAATTAGTCATGAGAAAAATATAATTACTAATAGTAGAAAGTGCATGCCCTTTTTGAATCGTTTTATATTAGGTACCTAAATAAATTGAACTATCAATCACTCAAACTACTGATTATATTACAACTAATTATCTGATCTACTATGTTTATTCTGTATGCAAAATTCCTTTTTTGATGGTTTAACTTATAGCTTTTAGTGAACTGTTATTTGCATTACTGTGTACTAACTCAAATGTGTAAACTAACTTTTTTTTAACGGCAATATATTTAAAAACTCTAGCAATGTGTAAACAAACTAGCAGATAGGAAAAACCAAAGTTTTCCTTAGAGCTGGTCAGATGGCTGAATTAGATGCAAGGAAAGCTCAAAAGCTTAGCAATGCAGCCAAGATTACTCAAAGATGGATAAGAACTCACATTGCTAGGAGGCGTTATATTGCTTTGAGGAAGTTTGTTGTTGTCTGAAAATCTTTCTGCAGAGGTTACCTTTCTAGAAACCTTTGCCGCATGAAATGATTACTTTCCTTATTGCTACATATCTAGGTGTCAAGATAGGTTACAAACTGATTATTGGTGTACAGATATGGAGTTTCTATTGCTTATTTACAAAAGACAGGCTTATTAGCTTAAAGTTGTAGCAAAACACAATATAGCATAATAGTGTATGGATAAATATCTTCAAATAAGACGCAAGTTTTCTTAAGAATTCATACAATAAGATCTTCCTAATCTCAGTCAAATTGTCTGCAATATTTAATAGAAAGTGGAACTTCGTATACCAAGAAACTTGAAGAAGAACTCCAGAAACATGATGCCTTCATTGAGGTATGCTACTTTCCTGATCTTGAGAACACAAAACCACATTGCTGAATAAGTTGAAATTTCTTATTGCGTGTGTTTAAACACATTTTCAGAGGTTGTATGAAGATAATGAGAAGCTTGTTGAGCGGTGAACATATAAGGCATCTTCAATCGGAAGTAAACATGAGTGGAAAACACTGTATGGAATAATGGTTATGCTACTGAAGGATAGCATGGTGCTGTTGAGCGGTGACTTTAGAACGGAATGGAATTCTAGGTTTCTCTTTAAACATTTGTCCAGCATTCTGTTTATATTTAAACATGTTATGTTTAGTTTAATCATTTATATTTCATGGAATAAAAAAGGACCGTCATTGAAGATACTAAGAAAGTCGAATCCTTGACTATAGAAGTTAGCGATTTGAAGGTAAAACATCTAATGTGTTTCCCTATTTAGTAATTGAGTTCCAGATAACTTTTAAGCTTAAGCTTTAGCAGTAGAATCTTGCTCGAGCTTAATAGGACTATACATTCCACTTACAGTTTCATTGTTTATATAAATGTTTGATATTTAGTATATTAGTTGCGTTTCATGATATGGACTAACAAGTGAGATGCTTATTGAAAATTTGCTAAGCTCAGTTTTGTGGCCTTATGAGCTTATGGACTTGAGCTTATAAAGTGTTTACGGTACAGTGAAAAAACTCATAGCCAGAAAAGTGAACTTATGAGCTTATAAAACTCTTAATAAGCTTATATGGCTAATAAACAACCTTATGGAAACACCTGGTTAAACATGAACATAAGTTCAAAAAGTGGTTATGATATATTATCCGCATCATATAACTTCATAGGCCTATATATATAAGCTTAAAATAAACATGTGGTGTCAAATGCATCATGTTAGTAGTAGTCATTAGAGAATGATTTTATAACTAACTGCATCTTTCTGATACATTGGATTATTTGGGAACTTTTATAGTCGTGTTTCAAGAGCTCTTGCTCTAATGCCTATCATTATATGTGTTGTAGGTAGTTCAAGTTTGGAAAACCATATGAAAAGATTGGAAGGTGTATCTGTGATATTGTGAAAGAAAAGTCTTTAGATGAGCTAACTGCGTAGAGTGTTTACACTCTTTACACCAACTCCTTTACAACTCTATGTACTTGATTGCAAGTTATGTTATATGTTTTGTATTATACAGGTCGAAACCTTTTTTTAGATATTCCACAAAAGATGGAATGTAATATGTTATGTTGAAACCTTCTTTCTTTGATTCTTTGATCGGAATACGGATGAAATCCCATTATGTTAGCGCTCATTTTGCCTTCGATCACTAATATCATATAATTTATTTACAAAATCTAAAAGTTTTTATGTACAATCCCTTCTTTCATCATGTACACTTTTAACCATTTTTTACCACCCTTCTTTCGCTATAGTAAAATATGCCAACGATAAAGTTGCGGAGATTTATTCATATTAAATTGCATGTAATATGATTAATAAATAGACTTGCGCGGTGTGTCATTGAGATTAAACTTTGCTGTAAATTTACAATGTATTTTTTAATTGTTCTATAAATTTTAGTGTTCATTTGAGCTTAAATCATATAATATGTTGTTAAAAAAATTAGGTTTTCTAATGGAAGCAACAAAACATACATGCAATCTCAAAATCCAATAACTAAACAAATAATATTACCTTAAACAGTAACTGATCTAACATAAACACTTGACTAAACCATCTTCATATACATTATATAAACTAACAACTACAAAATGAACATATATGAAACAAATAAAATTATACTTAAAAACAACTAATACTATGATTTAAAAAAAATAATAATAAATATATATATATATATATATATATATATATATATATATATATATATATATATATATATATATATATATATATATATATATATATATATATTTAAAAAAAACCTTAATCATAGAAGCAAGAATCACCAAGACAATAAAAAAGAGTATGTGTTATGTGTTTGTCTTTTGATTGAAAATACAAAGATAAGTAGTCATTTAAGAGTTGAAATTAAAACTCTATCATGTAGATAGGTAAAGAAAATAAAACACTATTATTAATTAATTAGCATGCATTTCAAATGTATATCATGTATATAATACAATGACTTAGGCTAAATATTGCAACAACAAAATATAGTTATCTTTTCAATGCAACATATGCATTTGGCACCGCAATTAACGAAAAATACTTACAGAAAATATGAATTAAAATTGGCTAATACCATAAAAAAAAATATAAGTCATGAATATCTCTTATTTAAAATGTAAATTACAAAGCATGCCCGCCCATCGGGCGGGCTTCGAAATCTAATATATATATATATATATATATATATATATATATATATATATATATATATATATATATATATATATATATATATATATATATATATATATATATATATATATATATATATATATATATATATATATATATATATATATTTAAAATACACCCCTAACCTATGAAATAACTTTAAAAGGTATCCTAAATTTCTTAACGAAACTGTGATAATTTTTACAATGTCATAGATTAACTAATTAATACACATTCGCTAAGTTTACACATTCTTAAATAAATAAACACCGTGTTACGAAAACAGCGGTTACCCCGTCGCAACGCGACGGGTACGTACATCCAACTCGTTTACTAACAATTCTCACGACAAAGACAATTCCGAACNAGGATTTTATATATATATATATATATATATATATAAAATACACCCTTAACCTATGAAATAACTTTAAAAGGTATCCTAAATTTCTTAACGAAACTGTGGTAATTTTTACAATGTCATAGATTAACTAATTAATACACATTCGCTAAGTTTACACATTCTTAAATAAATGAACACCGTGTTACGAAAACAGCGGTTACCCCGTCGCAACGCGACGGGTACGTACATGTCGCGTACGTACATCCAACTCGTTTACTAACAATTCTCACGACAAAGACAATTCCGAACGTCCTTTATTCTATTTTATTTCGAATCGAATCACCATGCATGCATTTCATTAACTTTATAGCTCGTATAATATTTGTACAACGTTTATTTCTTCCTTTTTAAAACTGAATTCAACATAAATACAATCCCGTTATTTAGCCTCGTGACCTCTTAATTTATTTTGAACTCACAAAAGTCGAGACCAACACCCTCTTGTGCACTACGCATTATCGACCCATGTATTCTTGTTTTATATATGTTCGAACGAAACAACCCTAGATCGAATCAAACCAAACGTACCCTCTTTTCTTTTTATCCATTTGTTTAATAATACACACGCATGCTACTGCTAATCTCATACCAAATCTCATGCACAGTCACCCCATTAGACCCCTACTTCACACGCCTAGTATATACAACAGTTACATGCATGCAGGGACGGAGGCAAGGGGGTTCCCGCGGGTGCCCGGACACCCCATGGATTTTTTCGATATATAGTTAATATTTGGAAAAAACATTGATAGTTCATAAAGTTATCTTAAATGCACCCGGTCAATCGAAATGTGTTTCTAGTATTACTGTTCAATTCAAAAACAAATCAATACACGAATTAGAGGGATCAAATGAAAAGAGAATGAGTAAGGTTGACGTGGTACCTTGATGATGATCGAATGCAAAAGAAACAAGGAATCACAACCCCAAAATCAAACCGAATCAAACAAACATCAAACCCTTATTCGTACCCAAAACCCTCGATCAATACCACTTCTTTTTAACCTCCTTTTCCACCTTCGGTAGCCGTGTTACCGTGTATGTTGGAGAGAATATTGAAGATTTTGTGTGTGTGAGAAGTGAAGAAAAAAAAAAACCGTATATTGGGAGCACAATGGGAGAAAGCGTGTGTTTTATTTAGGAATGAAATATTCGGTTATTAGGATACAATCAAAGGAAATATTTTGTGTGATCTTTAATTCAATAGCTTGTGCTTATCCTTTTTGTATTATGTTGGCCGAAAATTTGGATAGTGTATACATACTATTCGGTTTGCCTAATCTTAGTCTTAGGAAGATTTAATTTAGTTCAGGATGTTTTATAACATAAGTTTTATTTAGATACATATACTTTGGTTATGATTTTAAATGAGCTTCACAATATGTTTTATAGGCTCTTAGATTTTTTTTTTTTTTTTTTTTAAATTAGAGGGTTAATTTAGTCATTTCAGATTATAGAATTTTAGGGTTTTACAAGATAGGTCTAATAGATAGTTGGTGCTTAAATGATTATGAACTAGATAATTTGGCACCCGTGACTATCGGTGTTGGACTCTACGGAATATAGATTAGGTCATGATGATCATTCGTGCCTAATAGCTTAGAACCACTACATAAAGCGAGAATTAGACATAGCACATAGGAACTAAATCATTGCATGATAAAGTAGTAACTAGGCTAGCACATTCTTCTCCTTCGATTGTTTTCACATTTCATTTCCGTTTATTAATTAGTAAAATTAGTTAATCAATTCAAAAATATTTTTAGTCACAAACTCACAATTAAGAACTTAGATTAGACTCCGCCCATAGCTCTTAGGACGACCTCGGTTTTACCATTTACTAGACTACTCACGACCGGGTACACTGCCCGTTAGTGCACGCATAGATCATAAGTAAACAAGATAATATAAATATTAAAACGTGATCTAGAACATAAGCATCATGTTTTAAACCTTCTAAAAAATAGTCCACGATATTACCAATTACATTGCCGACTCTCTTCCCGAATACTTCTCGCTTTTTACATGTCAACCGGATTGTATGGGTCGTTTAAGTATTAGCGCTATCCCTAAATGCACATACGCCATACGCCAATTGGCATATAGTTCATCACCCGATGTATATGATGAGTACTAACAAATTGGTGAACGTTCTTCACGTGAGTGTTTACTAAACTTCACTAAATGCATATATATTTTATACATAGAAGAGGTCTTAAGACAACCCAATTCAGATGACATAGAAAAATATATGCATTGCACGAAAAAGAACATGGGCTCCCGGGAATGCTCAGGAGCATTGATTGTATGCATTGGGATTGGAGAAATTGTCTAAAGACCTTACATGCTCAATTCAAAAGACGCGATCATAAATACCCGACTCTAATGTTAGAAGCCATAATGGATTATAGTTTGTGGATTTGGCAAGCATCTTTCGGTGTTCCAGGGACAAATAACGACCTCAATGTTTTATATGGTTTGTAGGTCCAAAAGTTCTGGATCTAAGTAGCCTTCGTAAGACAATAGACACTTTGGATAAATCCAAACTATCTATGTGAGAAACTCTTAAACAATGTATACTTTAACACGAAATATTAACACAGCAGTAAGAACAACACAGAGAATTACTAACTTTATACTACAAGGAAACCCTAATTCTACAAAACATGTGAAAGGATGCATACATATCTTCTCCTAAGATATCTAACTGTGTGCATATCCTTTCCTATAATATCTCCTAAGATATCTAACTTGTTAAGCAAAACAGACTTAACCAATCTAAAACATAAACAGACTTAACTAGGTCTGCCAGACTTAACTTAGTACTAGCAGACTTAACTATTCTGCCCAACTTAACTAACTTCCAGACTTAAGTTTGGTTACAATAATTCCCAACAATCCTCCCCTAACTTGATCTTCATGCATTATGAACTTCAAGTTTCTTTCTTCAGAAATACCTTGAGGGTTTTGAATGCAAGCTCCTTGGAATTATTGTTGAACTGCAACTCTTTGTTGAATCATTATATCTTTGCAGCAACTTATATCAGCATGTCTTTTGCACCATCTGATCTTTGCAGCAACATTGACAATATGTACATCAAACCAAAAAGTTTCATACTATTCTCATCACATCTAGGTGTGTTAACACCTGTGAGAGGTGAATCATTGAAAATTTAGTGGATTTGATGTCTCTTTACCATTTAGCCATTAACTCTGGAGTAGCCAATGTTTTGGTACAAGACCATGGTATGTTGATAACCATATGATTTTTAGCAAAACATCAGCTATCAATAGATTTGATTTGTCTTTACCAAAGCCGTTTGCTTTTGAACTAGCCAACTCTTTGATGGAATACAGTTATCATCTTGGTGAGTTGATTACAAATTATGGTTTTCCACAGCCTTTACCACAAGCCATAACATTGTGGGCTAGCCAACTCTTCACTATCACAGATATGGTGAGTTGAATACCATTCAATTTTTGGCAAATTGACAGCCGTAAACGGATTTGAGATATCTTTACCTAGAGCCGTTTGCTCTTGGATTAGTCAGTCCCTATATGGGTTAGACATGGTGGACTGATAACCATTTGTTGTGTCAGTGCAAAGCACTTTCACCAAGTAAGCTCCAATCTCAATTCCATTGGCCCCTGAGAATTCATTCAAACATAGCCAAGGGTTCATAACTACATAAAGTAAAGATTTTTAAACCCTTCTATGCTTTTTCAAAGGTGTAACCATGCCTGCTTCTTCATTTTGAATTCTTGCAATCTCAGCAAAACTAGCTTCCTCCTCTCTGAGTTGCTTCTTTGATCTCTTTGGGAAAGACGGTGTTTGTACAATTTGCTTTCCTTCCCTTTGACCAGTACCAAAAGAAACATTATGAGCAGACTTAACCACTGAAGCAGACTTAACTGTTTCTTATGTTACAGATCTTTCCCTTAACTTTGTCCTTTGCTTGTGACTTCAACTCAGATTTATAATCAACTCTGCATCTTCTAATCCTGGAGAACTAATAGCTATATCCTCAGAGTATTTTCTTTCTGTTTTATGAGCCAATACCCCCTTGTTTGGATGAATTATCTGACCCAGCATCTTCAGAATCAGTTAAGTGAACTCCTAGTTCTTCCACAATGTGTTCCAACTTCTTTACTTTCTTATTAGTCTTGGCCAACTCCTGCTCCAAACCTTTTATGTGTGTGAGAAGTGATGGAACCAATAGTAAAAGATCATCCATAGTCATTGTGGAGTGCTCTTCATGAGTGGAAGGTGGTGATGCAGGAGAGCTGAGTTCAAGAGTATGAACTGGGGCAATTGAGCTTCAGATGTTATTGATGGACCTGCACAAAGGTTAGTGGAAGCAAACAACATAGCCACAAATAATGGCATCTCAACCCCTTTAAATCCACTTCTCATGTTGCTAAAAACTTTTTCTCTAAAGGGCACAACATGATAAAGCATTTTGTTTGTTGTTTCAACATTCAAAACCATTTGCAGAAAACGAGGGTACATTAAAAATTTATGTGTACTTTTCACATTAGCCACCATACAATTAAAAATCAATTTAGAAAAATTGAAAGTTCTGCCAAGTGAAAGACAGACCATTGTAGAGGCAAGTTTGGCATCAAATTGATCCCATCCTCCACTCTTGAAACTTAAACATTGAAGCAAATGGTGAGCTAATTATCTCCATTGAGGTGAAAGATTTTGTTTTAAGAAAGTAAGTGTATTATCAATAGGAATTTATGTGGCAACGTAAAATCCCCTGAAGCATCATTTAAGTGAAGACAATTTCTAATTGATGCTTCAGTGATTGTATATTCAATATTGTCAATAGTTGCTCATAATTGTAGGTTCCCGTTAGCAAGAGTTTCGGAAGTAGCAGTGTTCCAAAACTGTTTGACCAAGGAATCATAAATATTTGGACTACAAGTCAAAGCATACCTTATATACGAACTATTCAAGAAGTTGACTATCTGCTCAAAGCCTTTGCTTTTTGGTGACTTCTTTAAATAATCCACTTGATTATGCCTATCACTATATGAGAGCTGAGCCATGTAAGTACTGGTGTAGTGAGAAGTTTGATACTGGTGTGTAAAACAGAGGAAGTGTGATCAAGATTAAAACTTCTTACTTGTTTATGAAAAGTGAGTAAATAATGAATAAAGATGAAAAATTAATCAACTTATATTCATATATACAACTTGGCGCTGGAAAAATAGCAACGGTTCGATCTAAACAGTAAAAGTCATTATGCGTATGATCAGACTTAACGGTAAAAAATTAATTGCAGATTAACACTACCAGAATTAAAAAATAGTCAACCAGTATTAAAATTTTCTCACCAGACTTAACTAATGGTCAAACATTTTACCAAAACTTACAATCCAGAGATAGAATCACAACTTTCATTTGCCTTGAATCCATGCATATCCTGAAAAGATTAGTTAAAAACCAAACAAAATACAACCATGTATATACAGCCAGAATTAACACCAATTAATCTACCCGTATTAACTCTAGGTGACCAGATTTAACTACCAGCAGACTTTGAAACAAATTATAAATTATAGATTTAACCTCCCCTTAAATGTAGCTATGGGTTCATCATACGAATATTGACCACCAAGTAGTTAAACCTTGGGCCATCAAAAGCTTTTGTTAACAAATCAGCTACATTGAAATAAGTGTGAATCTTTTCTACTCTAATTAGTTTCTTTTCAAAGCAATCTCTTATAAAGTGATGCCTGATTTCTATGTGTTTGGTTTTAGAGTGATACATTGGATTTTTGACAATGAAAATGGTGTTTTCATTATCAATAAAGATCTTAGTATTCATGAAATCCAAACCATAATCCAACATTTGATTTTGAATCTATAATACCTGACCACAGCAATTTGCAGCAGCTACATACTCAGCTTCAGTAGTAGAGGTAGCCACTATGGTCTGATTCTTGCACTGCCATGAGACCAACCTCCTGCCAAGAAATTGACAACCACCAGTTGTGGACTTCCTATCAAGGCTTTCTTAAAAGATGACTCTCTAGGATACCAGAGGCCCAGATTAGGTTTGCCCTTAAGGTACCTAAAGATTCTCTTTACTGCATGAAGATGTGAAGTCTTGGGGGTAACCTAAAAACGAGAACAAGCACATACAAAAAATATAATATCTGGCCTAGAGGCTGTTAGAAACACAAGAGAACCTATCATGGATCTGTATAGATGTACATCTACATCATCAGCATCTTCATCCTTTGTCAAAGACACTTTGTTCTCAATTGGTGTGATTGTTGTTTTGACATTTGCAAAGTCAAACTTCTTCAACATGTCAGCTACATATTTGTCTTGAGATATAAAAATTCCATCTGACTTTTGTTTGACTTGCAAACCAAGAAAGAAAGTGAGTTCCCCCATTGAACTCATTTGAAACTTGCCTTTCATCAAGGCTTCAAAATCTTCACACCAAGCCCTTTTTGTTGAGCCAAAAATGATATCATCAACATAAACCTGCACAAGTATGATATCCTTCTTGTCCTTCTTAATAAACAAGGGTTTGTCAATTACCCCCCCCCCCTTCTGTAGCCATTTTCTTCAAGAAATAAGGATAGTGTTTCATACCAAGCTCTAGGAGCTTGATGTAAGCCATAGAGTGCTTTGATCACCTTTTACACTATCTTAGGATGAGTAGGATCAACAAAACCAGGAGGCTGTTGGACATACACTTCTTCTGTGATTGTGCCATATAGGAAAGCACTCTTCACATCCATTTGATACACAATGAATCCCATGTAGAATGCATAGGCCAAAAAAAATCTAATGGCTTGAATCCTAGCCACATGAGCAAATACCTCATCATAGTCTATAACTTCTTTTTGCATGTATCCTTGAGCCACCAATCTAGCTTTGTTTCTGACCACTACTCCTCTTTCATCCTTTTTGTTTCTGAAAACCCACTTTGTGCCAATGACTTTAGCTCCATTTAGTAGGTCTACAAGAACCCAAACCTTTTGCAATTTGAACTGCAGCAGCTCTTCTTGCATAACTTCAACCCAACTTTCATCCTCCAAAGCATCAGAAACCTTGGTAGGTTCCTTTTGAGAGAGAAAATATGCAAAGAGACAATGTTATTGATCTTTGTGATTGTTCCTTTGCGGTTTCTAAATGAAACTGATAAGTGCATGAGCTCCTAGTTGTTCTTGTACTTGTCTCCTTGTTTGAACAGCTGACTTGGGATCACCAATTATTTGACTTTTTGGATGAGTATTGTGAATCCTAAGTGTAGGAACAGGACTCACATCAACTTCTGTTGGTAAGTTGTTAAAGTTAGTGATCACTCCTTCTTCATCATAAGAGGCTTCAGTAAAGAGTCCATCATCAGGCACATCACAAATATCATGTTCAGGTATGACTGGATCATTAATTTCAGCTTGTGAAGTGAGATCAAGCTTTTGAGGCTCACTGCCAGTATTAACAGAGTTAGTACCGGTAGTATTGGTTTCAGGTACTGCTCCCAAATGCTTTAGAGCAAGAGTATCCACTTCCTTTCTGAAGGCTTGAGTATCATCTGAAGCATCTTTGGGAGAAGCCTCTTTAGCTTGTGCTTCAGATTCCTTCTCCTTCTCTGGTGTGGAAGGTTTCTTTGTCCATTTGCACCTACAAAAAGCTTAACAGTTGTAGGTATAACAATAAGATCCTCTGTTGATTCTTCTTCCTCATTTGTAGTACATGCACTGTTAGTATCTTCTGTGGAACCTACATTAGGGTTAGCTTGATTCTCCAAAGAGACAGGAATATAGTTCTTAGAGTCAGTTAGATAATCAATATCAAACATCCACCTATAACCAACTCCCTGCATATTAGGTTTCTCCTCAAGGAAGTCAACATGAAGATTTTCCACTGCCCTTTTTGTTACCAAGTTATATACCCTATAGGCTTAGTTATTAAGTGAGTATCCAACTTAGAAACCTTCATCAGACTTTCCATCAAACTTTCCAAGAGCACTAAGTGTATCTAAAATAGTAACATGACACCCAAATGGTCTTATGTAACTAATAATTGGTTTTTGACCAAATAATAGCTCATATGGTGTTTTATTTTGAGGTTTAGTTACTCTTACCCTGTTAAAAACATAGCAAACAGTATTAACTGCTTCAGCCTATAAAGGAGTAGGTAAAGGTGAATATGCAAGCATAGTCCTAGCAGCCTCAATAAGTGTCCTATTCATCCTCTTAGCAACTCCATTTTGTTGTGGAATTCTAGCATTATTGTACTCTTGTTTTATGCCCTTATGTCCGNTTTTGTTTCTGAAAACCCACTTTGTGCCAATGACTTTAGCTCCATTTGGTAGGTCTACAAGAACCCAAACCTTTTGCAATTTGAACTGCAGCAGCTCTTCTTGCATAACTTCAACCCAACTTTCATCCTCCAAAGCATCAGAAACCTTGGTAGGTTCCTTTTGAGAGAGAAAATATGCAAAGAGACAATGTTGTTGATCTTTGTGATTGTTCCTTTGCGGTTTCTAAATGAAACTGATAAGTGCATGAGCTCCTAGTTGTTCTTGTACTTGTCTCCTTGTTTGAACAGCTGACTTGGGATCACCAATTATTTGACTTTTTGGATGAGTATTGTGAATCTTAAGTGTAGGAACAGGACTCACATCAACTTCTGTTGGTAAGTTGTTAAAGTTAGTGATCACTCCTTCTTCATCATAAGAGGTTTCAGTAAAGAGTCCATCATCAGGCACATCACAAATATCATGTTCAGGTATGACTGGATCATTAAGTTCAGATTGTGAAGTGAGATCAAGCTTTTGAGGCTCACTGCCAGTATTAACAGAGTTAGTACCGGTAGTATTGGTTTCAGGTACTGCTCCCAAATGCTTTAGAGCAAGAGTATTCACTTCCTTTCTGAAGGCTTGAGTATCATCTGAAGCATCTTTGGGAGAAGCCTCTTTAGCTTGTGCTTCAGATTCCTTCTCCTTCTCTGGTGTGGAAGGTTTCTTTGTCCATTTGCACCTGCAAAAAGCTTAACAGTTGTAGGTATAACAATAAGATCCTCTGTTGACTCTTCTTCCTCATTTGTAGTACATGCACTGTTAGTATCTTCTGTGGAACCTACATTAGGGTTAGCTTGATTCTCCAAAGAGACAGGAATATAGTTCTTAGAGTCAGTTAGATAATTAATATCAAACATCCACCTATAACCAACTCCCTGCATATTAGGTTTCTCCTCAAGGAAGTCAACATGAAGATTTTCCACTGCCCTTTTTGTTACCAAGTTATATAACCTATAGGCTTTGCTATTAAGTGAGTATCCAACTAAGAAACCTTCATCAGACTTTCCATCAAACTTTCCAAGAGCACTAAGTGTATCTAAAATAGTAACATGACACTCAAATGGTCTTATGTAACTAATAATTGGTTTTTGACCAAATAATAGCTCATATGGTGTTTTATTTTTAGGTTTAGTTACTCTTACCCTGTTAAAAACATAGCAAACAGTATTAACTGCTTCAGCCTATAAAGGAGTAGGTAAAAGTGAATATGCAAGCATAGTCCTAGCAGCCTCAATAAGTGTCCTATTCATCCTCTTAGCAACTCCATTTTGTTGTGGAATTCTAGCATTATTGTACTCTTGTTTTATGCCCTTATGTCCACAGAATTCAAGCATACTCTATTTTTAAACTCAGTCCCATTATCTGATCTAATAATTTTAACCTTATGATCAAGTTGATTTTCAATCTGTCTAGTGAAAGTTTGAATAATGCCAGGAGTTTCATCCTTGGAAGACAAAAAGAATACCCAAAAAAACCTGGTACAATCATCAGTGATAACAAGACAATATTGAGCATGATTAATGCTTTTAACAGAAGTAGGCCCAAAAAGATCCATATGTCGAGTGTGTAAAGGTTCAGTAATGGATCTTTATTGTTTGGCCTTACATGAGGCCCTATGTTGTTTCCCTTTATGGCAAGCCACACATGCATGGTCATTTTTAAAAACCTTGGAAGGTGGACCTCTAACAAGGTTTCCCTTCACAAGTTTGTTAAGATTTTTGAAGTTAATATGACCCAATCTTCTGTGCCATAATTTAGATTCATCTAATGTGGCTTTTGCAAGCAAACAGGCAAAACCTTTTTGCAGGTTTAGGTGTCTTCATATCAAAACTATACATATTGTGTTGTTTAGGAACTTTTAAGAGTATCTGACTTTCATCAGGCATCGTAAAGTCAGAAGTCAACACAAAACATTCAGTTTCAGTATAAAGAACCTTATGCTGCTTATCACAAATTTGTGATATTGAGAAAAAGTTAAATTGGCCAAATTCTTTCACAAAAGACACATTGTCAAATTCTAAATTGCCAACAACTATTCTACCTTTACAAGTTATGTAGCCTTTGCTACCTCCAAAGGTAACAGAACCTCATTTGAATTATTCAAAGTCTTTTATGTGATCCTTGTTACCTGACATGTGCCCTGAGCATCCACAGTCAAATATACCTCTATTTCCCATGTTCTTGAGTGGATGATCCTGCACATAAAAAGTAAGAGATTAGTTTCTCTTAATGACCCAGGCCTGAGTGGGCTTGGGTCCATTTTGTGGATCTACATACTTGTATGTCTTGTAAGAACAACATCCACTGATGTTGCTTTGGGACTTATAGGTAAGTTCATTCTTAAATGGATCCTATTTCAAACAATCTAAGTCCTTAGCAGGAGACCCTCTTTTACCCTTTACAGCATAAGAATTTGAAATTTTCGCTGTATTATTCACAACGGGTCTTCTCACAGGTGAATTTGATTTTGCAAAATTGTTTCTTTGATTATACTTGTTCACCTGTGGTATGGGTCTCCTCACAGGTGAATGAGATTTAGCAAAATGATTTCTGTGATTAACTTTATTCACCTGTAGTTTAACTGGTTTTTTGGGTCTATAATACCCAGAATTACCCATGGGTTGAACAGGATTAACCTTTTGCCAAACAGGTTTAACATAGTTCCTACCAGTAAAAAAGTTTGCCCTAGCAGAATTAACAGTTGAATGACCCGTATTAACCCTTGAACCAGCAGAATTAACATGTGTTCTACCAGCATTGAGTTGTACTGGTCTAGGGACAAATTGGTTAGCATAGTTAATTCTGTTTACATTGTTTCACACTGGTTTGGCCATAACATTACCAGTATTAACCATTCTTTGTTTCCTTAACTCAGCTTCTTTAGCCATTCTCTTTTCATGAAAATCACAATCTTTTATTAAATGGCTAATACCACCACAAACAAAGCATCTTTGCTGAGTGAAAACATAAGCTCCTCCTAACACTCTATCCTTTTTTTCATTTTTTTCCCTTTTAGGTGTCTCTGGTTTGTTTTCTTGTTGCCTATGAGATTTTAAGTGAGACTCACAACTAGGTTCAATAGATTTTGGTTTAACTTCAGACAGAACAGATTTTTTACTTTTAACTGATTTAGATTTTGACTCTTCACTAGGGATACTTTCTGGTTCTGATTCAGAATGCTCAGAGATGTTTTCAATGGACCCTACACTGTCATCAGATTGACTGGTAGTGTATTCACTGGTTTTATCATCTGAAGCACTTGTTTCAGGCACATGTGGTCCTCTTTTTCCATAATCAAATAAGGAGTCATCAAGTTCAGGCCATGGATTAAGAGTATAATATCCACATAAAGGTGGTGGAACTCCTTTGAAGTTTTCAGTTTTAACAAATCTATTATATATAGGTTTATTTACAGAATCTTCCTCTTTACAAACAAAAACAGTGTTTTCCATTTCCTCCTCATAGCTTAAAACCTCACTGTTTGACTTTATCTCATAACCCAAACCTATTTTACTGTTTAAACTCATTCCTAAATCAATAAGTCTAAACAGGTTTTTATTTGAGTTTTCCCATTTGTCAATTATATTCTGTAGATATTCTTTATCTTTTAGTCCATTCATATCAATTCTTCTATATCTTTTCAGTTTTTCATCTTTTTCATAAATTTCATTAGCCTGAAAAGTAAGTTTTTCATTTAAACTTGCTTGTTGTTTTTGAATATTTTTAACTTGAACCTCTAAGGTTTTAACTGCATTATCATAAGCAAGTATTTTAACATCTTGTTCTTCTATCTGATTTATTTGTGCATCACAAAGTGCTTTAACATTATTGTATGAATCAATGCATAGTTTAGAACATAGTGATACCTCAGAGTTGGAGCTTATGGCCATAAGAGCATGGTTGGTTGATTCCTCCTCTTTAGTGTGCTCTCCCCAGTTAACAATACCATCATCCATTGTCAGCAAATCAACTTGACTTATCTCCTTCTTGTGCACCTCCTCTTGATACATGGAGTCCTTCTTCTTCTTCTTCTCTTCAAAGTTCACTTTTGCTGGGCATTCCCTAGCAAAATGACAATTATTGTTGCACTTATAGCACTGAAGCTTTGATTTATCAAACCCAACTGGTGTCTTCTCATTGTATTTGATGTTTCTACAAGTTTTCTTGAAGAATCTCTTCATCCTGAGTGCAATCATAGCCAACTGCCAATTTATGTCCATCTCTTCAATATCTACATCATTGATTTGATAAAGGTCATCATGGATAAGATCCTTGTCTTCTGACCTCTTTGCAAAAAGAGAGTAGATAACTTCATCAGCAAATCCAGCCAGAACATCACTTTCTCTTATGTTGCTTGAAGAAGAAGCATAACTGCCAATATTAAAACTACCAGTATTAACTTTGTTAGTACTGGTCTTGCCTTGTCCAACAAAGGCAACACTGACTACACTTGAAGATGCCTTTGACCCCCTTTTGATGTCCATATCAAAAACCCTAAGGTTGTTGAATAGATCATCAATTGACCAAGTATCAACATCTTCTTTCAATCTCATGGACATGGTCACAGTTGACCATTCATTGGGCAGAGATCTGAGGAACTTATGGTTTGCATCTTCAGTAGCCACATGTGAACCATGAGCTTCCAACTGAGAGAGGAGATGTTGGAACCTGTCATAGCCCTTTTCTAGACCTTCAGAACTAGGGATGGTGAATGCTTCAAATTGCTGTTTAAGAACAGCCTTCTACATCTTATTAGAGTTAGCATTCCCTCCAAATCTAGTTCTTATTGCTTCCTAGATTTCTTTGGCATCATCCATTCCATGGAATCTTCTCAGATGTTCCTTTGGAATGGCCATCAGTAGGATGGTTCTTGCTTTTCTTTCCTTCTCCACATCATAGATCTCTGCAGCAGAGACTGGTGGAAGTACTCTAACAGTACCATCCTTGCCAACAGAGATCCTCTTCTTTGAGTTCCCATTTTGAATCACCTTCCATACATCATTGTCAATGTATTTGTTAATACAAATATCGTCCTAAAAACGTTATTTATATTTTACGATCTTTACCGTGTATTGTTAACGACAAAATACTAAGTGAAATTTAGCAACAAGTTATAAACATAAGTTTAAGTCTTTTACACATTTTGTTTAGACATAAACATAACCTTTAACTAACTTGTCCTAGTTACTTCTAGTTAATATGTTTTTAATCATATTTAGAAATCTTTTATTACATCATTCATAACATCATGATTCTTGTAATGTTGCTTGATCAAACCTATTCAACCCCCCCTTCTAGTTTCCACAGTATTCTAAATAGTACTCCATCTCCATTGCCCATATACCATACTCCTTCTACTTTAGAATTGGGAGTTTGATATTTGAGATAGCTGTTGGTGCAGATATAATCTGTTGTTTTGGTTTGTCACCTTCTGAACCAGCTTCTTCATGATTTGATTCTTCTTCATCACAGTGGTGACTAGAGAATACATCATGATGAGGAATAGACATCTTTCAGGATCTTGTGAGTGATTGAGTTGTTGTTGTGATTCTGTGTTTCTTCTTACTCAGAGTCCCTCTATAGGCTCCGATACCACTTGTAGGTCCAAAAGTTCTGGATCTAAGTAGCCTTTATAAGACAATAGATACCTTTGATAAATCCAAACTATCTATGTGAGAAACACTTAAACAATGTATACTTGATGTTAACGCGGAATATTAACACAATGATGCGTGGTTTTGCGACCTTACAACAGGTTTTACCTCTCGAGGGATCTCAAGAGGCTTACAACCCCACCAGGCAGTGTACCTGACCGATGTAGTATAGTGTAGTGATAAGTACGGGGGATTGATCGTTCNCTTAAACAATGTATACTTGATGTTAACGCGGAATATTAACACAATGATGCGTGGTTTTGCGACCTTACAACAGGTTTTACCTCTCGAGGGATCTCAAGAGGCTTACAACCCCACCAGGCAGTGTACCTGACCGATGTAGTATAGTGTAGTGATAAGTACGGGGGATTGATCGTTCTCTCACAGGGAATAGTGTTCGTTAGGTATGAAAAGCTACTCTAATAGGTCTAAGGGTGAGGGATGATTATTTTTGTATTTTTATATTTTTTAGAAAGCAAGTAAAATCTCGGGTTTGAAGTAGTGGGCGGAATTAGTTGCTAGTCAACTAACCCAAAAACTACTATTGCAATTAAAATAAAATAACTAAAACTAATAGGTTTGTGAAACTTATATGGAGACAAATGTGTTTACTTAGACTTCCTTACTCCCTAACTATCTTTTACCGGTTAATTAGTGTGTATTAATTGCGTGGATGACGGGTGTATTCCTTAATACCATTCGTGGGGTGGCGTACGTACTTCCCCAACTCTATAAGCTCCTACTTCACTCCTATGTCGAGCCTGTCATAAGCTCCTAACATAGGATCATTAGAATTTGCTCATGCATTAAATACAACCATAATAACCTAGTACGCATTGGTTCATGTTTCATAAGACGTTCAAGCAAGTTACCGTATAGGAGGTTAGCCAGTTTTCTTAAGCCTAACATCGATAAACAATCATCCAATACAAGTAATAACACACCAACAACCAATAATCAATAGTTAGGTTTCATTAGATCTAAGCAAACACAAGATAAATCTAGCCTAGCATGTTAATTGAAAGACAAGCATAAGATATAATTAACCAACACATAGACATATTGATTAATTTTAATGGAGACTTATCTTTAATTGAACATGGAAGAATCAAGGGTGAAAAACCCTTGAAAAAGCTGTCAAAATCGTCTAGGGTTTGTTCCCAAAAAGTTGCACGCTAATGAATGAAAAATAGAAAAGTATATATAGAAAATACATTCTGACGGCGTCAGCTTATACATCCTGACGCCGTCAGATCGCCGCCATTAGGGTTCTCGGATCACCTAGATCCATCTCTGACGCCGTCACTTGTAAACTTGCTCTGGGTCGTCTCTCTTTAACTTAACACCTGACGGCCTACACCTTGTAACACCAGACGCCGTCAGGTGTAAACATCATATTTTCTTCTTAGGGCGTCTACTGTAGTCTGATTCCACTCCTTTGTCTTGGTTGGCTGACGGCGTCACCTTGTGACTTCTAACGCCGTCAGGAAGGATTTCCAGCATTCTTTTGAGACTTTGTCGTTTTCTTCACTTTATGCTCCAAAAACGTCCAAAATGATGTGTTTTCAAGAATTCTTCTCAAAAGTACCTAAAATGACAAAAGGAACGATTTAAGGCAATATTTGATCATATTAACTCGAATTAGGGCTTAAATGACCCCCTAAAACGGGTACACTTTTCGTCTCATCAAATACCCTTACACTTGATATTTGCTTGTCCTCAAGCAAATAGGCTTTTATTCCAATTAAAATATGAGTTAGGGGTCATTTAACACAAATATAAAAGTAATTACAACAAATAGTTGCTCAACCCTAATCATAATAAGCACGAAAATCATACACTAGCACCTCACAAATAGTGTTTGGATACTCTCATCTCTCAGGTGTCATAGAATTATATCTCATAAATGAAAATGGACAGAATCTCTCACTACCTGTCATAGCAAATAGATTACCATAGGCTTGGGAGAGGATCAATTACTCCTCCACTAGGCGTAAGCACCTAAGATAAACTATCAAAGAGGGCTTTCCAAAGGGTTGTAACGTACGGTGTAGGGATATGATAAACACGGTTTGGTTGGAATAAATGGTATTTTACTGGTGGCAAGTTAATTATCATGATCAAATACATGTACTATACAATGTTGCTAAGCCAAGACTCGACTCAACTTACGCTAATAACAAAATAACAAAAACATAAACAAACATAGGGATGGTAGTCCGTATTATTTACATTGTTTCACACTGGTTTGGCCATAACATTACCAGTATTAACCATTCTTTGTTTCCTTAACTCAGCTTCTTTAGCCATTCTCTTTTCATGAAAATCACAATCTTTTATTAAATGGCTAATACCACCACAAACAAAGCATCTTTGCTGAGTGAAAACATAAGCTCCTCCTAACACTCTATCCTTTTTTTCATTTTTTTCCCTTTTAGGTGTCTCTGGTTTGTTTTCTTGTTGCCTATGAGATTTTAAGTGAGACACACAACTAGGTTCAATAGATTTTGGTTTAACTTCAGACAGAACAGATTTTTTACTTTAAACTGATTTAGATTTTGACTCTTCCCTAGGGATACTTTCTGGTTCTGATTCAGAATGCTCAGAGATGTTTTCAATGGACCCTACACTGTCATCAGATTGACTGGTAGTGTATTCACTGGTTTTATCATCTGAAGCACTTGTTTCAGGCACATGTGGTCCTCTTTTTCCATAATCAAATAAGGAGTCATCAAGTTCAGGCCATGGATTAAGAGTATAATCTCCACTTAAAGGTGGTGGAACTCCTTTGAAGTTGTCAGTTTTAACAAATCTATTATATATAGGTTTATTTACAGAATCTTCCTCTTTACAAACAAAAACAGTGTTTTCCATTTCCTCCTCATACCTTAAAACCTCACTGTTTGACTTTATCTCATAACCCAAACCTATTTTACTGTTTAAACTCATTCCTAAATCAATAAGTCTAAACAGGTTTTTATTTGAGTTTTCCCATTTGTCAATTATATTTTGTAGATATTCTTTATCTTTTAGTCCATTCATACCAATTCTTCTATATCTTTTCAGTTTTTCATCTTTTTCATAAATTTCATTAGCCTGAAAAGTAAGTTTTTCATTTAAACTTGCTTGTTGTTTTTGAATATTTTTAACTTGAGCCTCTAAGGTTTTAACTGCATTATCATAAGCAAGTATTTTAACATCTTGTTCTTCTATCTGATTTATTTGTGCATCACAAAGTGCTTTAACATTATTGTATGAATCAATGCATAGTTTAGAACATAGTGATACCTCAGAGTTGGAGCTTATGGCCATAAGAGCATGGTTGGTTGATTCCTCCTCTTCAGTGTGCTCTCCCCAGTTAACAATACCATCATCCATTGTCAGCAAATCAACTTGACTTATCTCCTTCTTGTGCACCTCCTCTTGATACATGGCGTCCTTCTTCTTCTTCTTCTCTTCAGAGTTCACTTTTGCTGGGCATTCCCTAGCAAAATGACAATTATTGTTGCACTTATAGCACTGAAGCTTTGATTTATCAAACCCAACTGGTGTCTTCTCATTGTATTTGATGTTTCTACCAGTTTTCTTGAAGAATCTCTTCATCCTGAGTGCAATCATAGCCAACTGCCAATTTATGTCCATCTCTTCAATATCTACATCATTGATTTGATAAAGGTCATCATGGATAAGATCCTTGTCTTCTGACCTCTTTGCAAAAAGAGAGTAGATAACTTCATCAGCAAATCCATCCAGAACATCTCTTTCTCTTATGTTGCTTGAAGAAGAAGCATAACTGCCAATATTAAAACTACCAGTATTAACTTTGTTAGTACTGGTCTTGCCTTGTCCAACAAAGGCAACACTGACTACACTTGAAGATGCCTTTGACCCCTTTTGATGTCCAGATCAAAAACCCTAAGGTTGTTGAATAGATCATCAATTGACCAAGTATCAACATCTTCTTTCAATCTCATGGACATGGTCACAGTTGACCATTCATTGGGCAGAGATCTGAGGAACTTATGGTTTGCATCTTCAGTAGGCACATGTGAACCATGAGCTTCCAACTGAGAGAGGAGATGTTGGAACCTGTCATAGCCCTTTTCTAGACCTTCAGAACTAGGGATGGTGAATGCTTCAAATTGCTGTTTAAGAACAGCCTTCTACATCTTATTAGAGTTAGCATTCCCTCCAAATCTAGTTCTTATTGCTTCCTAGATTTATTTGGCATCATCCATTCCATGGAATCTTCTCAGATGTTCCTTTGGAATGGCCATCAGTAGGATGGTTCTTGCTTTTCTTTCCTTCTCCACATCATGGATCTCTGCAGCAGAGACTGGTGGAAGTACTCTAACAGTACCATCCTTGCCAACAGAGATCCTCTTCTTTGAGTTCCCATTTTGAATCACCTTCCATACATCATTGTTAATGTATTCTAAATAGTACTCCATCTCCATTGCCCATATACCATACTAGTTCTTCTTTAGAATTGGGAGTTTGATATTTGAGATAGCTATTGGTGCAGATATAATCTGTTGTTTTGGTTTGTCACCTTCTGAACCAGCTTCTTCATGATTTGATTCTTCTTCATCACTGTGGTGACTAGAGAATACATCATGATGAGGAATAGACATCTTTCAGGATCTTGTGAGTGATTGAGTTGTTGTTGTGATTCTGTGCTTCTTCTTACTCAGAGTCCCTCTATAGGCTCCGATACCACTTGTAGGTCCAAAAGTTCTGGATCTAAGTAGCCTTTGTAAGACAATAGATACCTTTGATAAATCCAAACTATCTATGTGAGAAACTCTTAAACAATGTATACTTGATGTTAACGCGGAATATTAACACAATGATGCGTGGTTTTGCGACCTTACAACAGGTTTTACCTCTCGAGGGATCTCAAGAGGCTTACAACCCCACCAGGCAGTGTACCTGACCGATGTAGTATAGTGTAGTGG